>JAULUF010000010.1:5277500-5500000 GCA_031834385.1 Semotilus atromaculatus
GTAAGGGCACTGGATGTGGTATTTAAATGTTTCATGTTGAAATACTCTTTTATCCTGCACAGGTGAGGTGGCCTTTGATGTGTAATGTCATTCTGCAGTGGCGTGTCCATTCATATTTAACATTGTGCAGGTGAGCACTTTCTATTGGTTCTCTCTCCTCATTCATATAAGCAGCAAAGGAAAATCACCAGCAAAACTGCACCTATCGACTCTAAAGGCTGTGTCTCAAACAATAGTGAGCGGCCGACATTCTTTGGTCACTTTGTAATGCCTTACTGTCATTTTCCACATATTGCTATAAACAACAGATCAGAGGAATGGAAACTAACCGCCCTTTCCTGACAATTGGACAGTATAAACAACGGAAAGGTGCATGTTGTGCTTTTGTTGTATTTTGTACATTATTTGAGCTTTGACAGTGTATACGCTACTATAAAGTACTGCCTCAGCCTGTTTCTTTCTCTCTGTTTGCACACTATGCCAGGTATACTGTTAAAAGCTTGGATTTTCACATTTGATTTGTGTGGTTATTTCTGTTATGCAGCACATATTTATGTCCCAGTGTGTCTTAGTATGTTGAATAAAATACTAAACTCGCAGTTAGTAAAGATGGAAATTGTATTAGTTCATTTTGATTTTGTGATAAAAGAAAATTAATAGGCCAACTGAGATTCTTTCAATGTTTCAGCCCTCGACTCCCTGTAGTGAACTAGTCTGCTGATGTACAACGCCATCTAGTGCTCAGTATGGAATGAGCATTATATTTTTCGCCATAATATTGCATACTGCAGTGGCAGTGTAAAGAAGCTTCTTGCTGATTACCCTTCAATGAAACATGTTCTCTATAAATACAAATTGTATTTGAGTTGTGTAAACCCATAAGGCTACAAGCCATACCAAAATTAATTAAGCCCACAATGCATATCTCATTCTTCACATACACTAACTACACTAAACCACAAATCTAATTGAACTAAAAAGTAAAAGTATTAAAATGACTACAAATTATTTAAGATATTTAGTTAAAATTGTTAGTATAACCCTACATTTATAAAAAGTGAAGGTGCGATAATTGCAATATTACGTAACGCGTGTTTATGCGTGTGTATGGGAGTTGTAGTTTATTTGTACTCGATTCTCTTTACAGGAAGTTCGTTTCTGTGCGGTTGCAGAACTCAAAATCCCATAATGCCCCGATTGAGGACGTACGCCCACGCTTAATAAACGCTATGACAGTATAATCCCCCGCTGCTATAGTGACAGAGCGAGAGAGAAGCTAGCAGATAAGCGAACATATATATTTTTATCGTTTATCTGTTCATTTAACCACATAAGTAATGGACAATTCCGGGAAAGAAAAGGAGGCAATTCAGCTTATGGCTGACGCCGATAAGAAAGTGAAGTCTTCCGGCTCGTTTTTAGGAGGAATGTTTGGGTAAGCTTAAAACAGATGCTTCATTCCCTATTTATCCGATCAGTCTGCTAGTCCGTTAAAATAGCAGATAGTCAGTATGATCATGTTGTCAAGCTTTGGTTTTAGGTTTACCAGTGAACAGTGGTTATGTCATGCAAATTAAAAATATAACTTGCATGAATTGTATTGTAAAATGGACCCACGCTGTTACAGGCCGCTTTGCGCATCAATCGATAGAAAAAAGGCTTGTTTATTATAAGGGATAGCTGAATTAATTTACAATGATCATAATGACTTAATAATAAATCAAATTAATAATAATAATAATTAATGTGGGTTCATGGCTGTCCCAGTAAGTGAAGTGTTTTGTGTTTGGCGCATTAGTGGCGCAGTGGCTGCGGTATTATTTACATACATTTGCTTGTTTTTATTTTTACTATATTAATAGTAAGAAACACAGTATCACGGTACGACCACAATAGCCAACATATTATTAGTTAATGCATTCGAGTAGGAACGTCATGACACTTTACAAATATTGAATAAAAGTATATATACAGTATATGAAAAAAAGAATAAAAGTGGCATGACGTTCCTTTAAGATATATAATACGAATGATACATTATGCAATATTTTGTTCAATAATGGCTTACAGTCAGTCAATGTATACAAGATATGTATTGCTAATTAAATTTTCATAGATGTATTAAATATTTAAGTGTAGTTATATTTGATTAGGCTAAATCAAGTTTAAAATCTTAATTCAAAAGTAAAAATGTAGGCCTATTATAAATTTATTGTAATTTTAACAACCTATGACTTTAAATTTCTCAAGAACAGCTGATGTTTTATTGATATACCGAACATATAAGCACATATTCAGTGGTGTTGTTATTTATTAAAAACAAGCTCTGACCTACTACTTTGTGAAATGGATTTAATTAAAATAGGTTTGATTAATATTATATGAGGCATTTCAAAAACTGACCCAATTGAATATTCCCACCAGGACTCAAGTTATCGAGGCCTTTCTGTTTATTACCAGCTATAGCCTATACTTTTCTGACTTTTACTTGTAAATCCTGACCAACATTTATAAAGTATTTAATTTCTGTCTTGTAGATTTATTAGACAAACATTATAATGTAAGCAATAAGATATCCATAACTGAATTTTCTCACATCTTACAGGGGAAATCAGAAAGTTGAAGAGGCTTGTGAGATGTACGCCAGAGCGGCCAACATGTTCAAAATGGCCAAAAACTGGAGTGGTATGTGCTTTTTAGTGGTGCAAGAATTACATAATTCACCTTTAACAATCATTATTGTATTATCACACACATTCAAATAATTTGAATGGTCACTAACCAACTAATATTTCTGAACGATTATCTCATCAGTGCAAGTTATTAAAGTGGAATCTTGAATATTATTGAAACGGCTTTGTTTGTAATTTACATGAAGTATTATATGTTTATGATATATTCATATCGCACTGAGGTTTGTGTGTTTGTACCCAGCTGCAGGGAATGCTTTCTGTCAGGCGGCCAGACTTCACATGCAGCTTCAGAATAAGCACGATTCGGCCACCAGCTACGTCGATGCGGGAAACGCCTTCAAGAAGGCAGATCCACATGGTGAGGACACAGATCCCAGTTTCATGACGGTCACAGGGCTGATTTATTCTGAATGATTGTTGATGCATCTCAAGAGGAAAATACTGGATGAGGCCTGACTGTTGAGATGCATCAAATAATCCTAAATGTGTTCTTAAAATTTCATCCTATAATTTTAAACATAGGTACACTATGTAATTGTTTTTCTGTTCAAAATGAACAAGATTTAAATAATGAGTCAATACATCATCCTTTCTATCTAAACTGGTTATATCTCTTAAGCCTAGAAGTAGTGAATGTTTTTTGAGCAGCAGAATAACCATATTCATCCGCACACTCACACAGAGCCGAAGCACAACCAAAACAATGTTCTTCCGCAAAATGCATGTAGTTTTGTTTTTTAAACGCTAGAGATACATAGTGTACTTTTTAACTAAATTATTCAGATTTTATAAAAAAAAATGGTTTCTGTGTGAACTGAACAGTGTTTGTTTTAATATTATATACTGTTGGCAGTAAGTATAATCTATTAATACTTAGTATTAGTTTTCATTTTTAAATTCTATTTCAATTTTAGTAATTTTATGTGCTTTTGTCATTTTTAATAGTTTATTAGTTTTATTAGTTTATAAGTTTTATCAGTTGCAAGTAAAAAAAAAAAATCTCATCTAATATTTATAATATCGTTAGCCTCATAGCATAATTGCCTAAGTCATTTTTTGTTTTTTCTTGTTTTCCAAAGACATTGAAATATGACTTAGGCAATTATGCTATGAGGCTAACGATATTTATTTTAATGAATGAAACTTTTTTAATAGTTTTAGTGAACCATAACAGCACTGGAACTGAAGTTTAAAGAACATCAGAACAGTGAAGCTCAGACAATAAATAAAAACTGTTCTCCGACTCTATGTGGCATAAGAATGAATGCCTCATTGCACTTAAAGGGATAGTTCACCCAAAAATGATAATTCTGTCATCATTTACTCACCCTCAAGGTGTTCTAAACCTGCATGAAGTTCTTTCTTCTGTTCAACATAAAGAAGGCAGGGTTTCCTGCAGCACTTTGGAACTAAGACGGCGCCTATTCAACACACGCCTGCCGCCTAAACTACATTGTCAAAAAAAAAACTACGTCGTTTTTTCCAGGCGCGCATATTCCTCGGTGAACATAGCTGAACAGGGCGGGATTTTATTTCTCATCTCCATAAAAATATCTAGTAGCCTAGTAAAGCTAATGCAAGGGCTAGAAATCAATTAATCCTTTGCTGATACGTCCTCGTCATCATCACGGAGAGCGCAGTTCATGGTTGCATAGCAACGACAGACGCCACGGGAGCGCAAGCGCTTGTGGAAAGGAGAAAACGGCGCGGCCGTGCTTTTCCATGAACATGCCCCATGTTGGTAACCAAACAGTTGCTGGTCCATACTTCATAGTATAGTAGTATGACTTCCATAATATATATAAAAAAACCTATTGGTTACATATATTCTTCAAAACAACTTCACTTGTGTTCAGCACAAGAAAGAAAATAAATACAGGTGTGGAATAACTTGAGGATGAGTAAACGACGACATAATTTTCATTTTTGGGTGAACGATCCCTGGAATATTAGTGGGCTTTGCAGGTAGAAACGATCCCACTGACCACTAATAATCAGAGAAAATTTGCATTTGAATACAGTTTATGAAAATGTAAATGGTTCCTTAGACACAACAATTCAGCAGTGTAGCCATGTATGTAATAGAGAATGTTTATGTTAATATGGGCTGTCATTTGATTAAAATGTTAATCAAATTAATTACATGATGTAACTAATTAGCCTATACATTTTATATATATATATAATACCAAGTAGACAAAAAGTGCCCTTAGAATTCAATACATTTTGTTTTATTTCCATATCATTGATCATAAGTCTGACTGTCTAACTCTTCCTCCTCCTTCTCTTTAATGCTTGCAATTAGAGGCTATCAAGTGCTTAAACGCATCCATTGATATTTACACAGACATGGTAAGATGTTTTTATAGCAGTCAAAAATCATAGTTTCATATAATGTTCAGTCAGGTTGTGTTCTGTGTTCATCTGGGGGCATTTTAAACTGCAATTCACCTTTTATCTGTCCAGCAATCCATAAACTATTACAGGAGAAATTCCCACAGAACATTTGAACATTCCTCTTCCTTCCAAAATCTGGGAGAAATTTCATAAAGTCACTAGAGCCCCTTTCACACAGAGATTCCGGAAAATACACTGATAATGTGTCCCGGGATCATTTAATTTGGGTTCATTCACACTGCCAGTGATTTCCTGCAATCTATGCATGCATTCACACACACCCCGTAAAGATCCCGTAAGGACACGTGACATCAGGATGTGATGTGTAATATCTCCGCAGCGTCTTAAGTTTGCTCATGATCTATGATTTCTCTCTCAAGAAACCATGTTCATGCATTTTTTTTTTTCAAAATCTGCAGAACCACACTCTTGAGGACAACAGCGTCAGACCTGAAGTTAGTGTAACCCACCCCAACCACTAACCTTATCCTTCACTATAACTATAACGAATGCGAACCCCACCCAACCACTACACCAACCTTTAATGACACTATAAGCTCCACCCCAACGATGATGTGAGACTGCTGGCCTGGCGCTGTTGTCCTCAGACTGCTGGGGAAAAAATGGTTCTGCGGTTGGCTATTATTGTAAACTAGCGTATTGTGTACCGTTCCACTAAACTGGCGAACAATCGACACACCCCTTATGCCATTGGTCCCGCCTTTTGTTCACACAGAGCGCGTTCCGAGACTGATCCCAGCAATGTTACTAGGTCCCCATCCCGGGATCGATCCCGGGATGTGTTTGCGTTCACACTCACAGAAGGCACTCTAGCAATTCTATGGCAATTTTCTGGGATCAACGCTCTGTGTGAAAGGGGCTTAGATGAGGCTTATAATATGTATAATCTGCAAAGCATGTAGATTAGAAAAGCTTGATGGATACTGAATGAAATATCCAATTGATATTCATTTTCTAATGTCTCCTCTGTTCTGTCCTCAGGGAAGATTCACCATCGCAGCCAAGCATCATATCACAATCGCTGAGGTGTACGAGTCAGAGCTGGTGGACATTGAGAAGGTATTAACATGTCGCTTAGTGTAACCCAAAGGTGCATCTTATTTAAATAGCACATACTGAGAATGTAGAAGGGTTTTCTATATTCTGTTGGGACACTGAATTCTTAACTAAATTTTGTATAAAACACATTTCTAGTTTATCAGATATTCATGAGCTGCATTTGAATGTTGATTGAAGTTTACCTCATCTTAAAATTCATTTTAGCCAGTTCGATCTCTTGCCACCGCGAAGCTTTAAAGTGTAAATTAATACATTTACATGCACAATCTTTTTATGCAAACGTTTAATATGCAAACAAAGCGTTTAATAATAAATCATTAAGCAAGATTATTATTATTAATGATGATGATGATAATACAATTATTATAATGTATTATTTCTTATAAAGTCATGCATTAAATGGGGTTTTCTTTGCAAGTTCATAAACAGTTAAGCAAAAACCCAGTTGACTCCTAGAATTTTGCTTGAATAATAATACAAATAAAAATTATCAATAATAAATCATTAACCAACCATTATTATTATTATTATTAATAATAATGACTGATTATACATTATTGTAATGTATAATTTATTATTCTTAATAAAGTATTATTCATAAATAATAAATTTTTACAAATTGCATTAAAACAGATTTTATAACCTTTAATAAAGTTGTTTTCTAATAGTGCGCTGCTCTAGTTATTTGTTGTGGATGTAAACACCGTAAACACAGTATTCTGTCACCAGTTAAGATGATTCTGTTTCTGGTTGTCCAAAGGCGATTGCACATTATGAACAAGCTGCTGACTATTACAAAGGAGAGGAGTCAAACAGGTAAGCCAAATAACCAAGTCTTGTGTTTTCCCCATTTGTATCTAAAGAGAGGTTTTATTAAGGCATTTTGATTATTATATGGTCCATTTGCTTAATTTACAGCTCTGCAAACAAGTGTCTGCTGAAGGTTGCTTCATACAGCGCTCAGTTAGAACAGTACCCCAAAGCAATAGAGATTTATGAGCAGGTACGCCATCTGTCCGTCTCCTGCAGATTCCTCCAACATTGCTTAGTCACTCACCAGCAGTTGCTAAATCACTCTGTGTGTGTGTGTATGAACAGGTTGGATCCAACACCATGGACAATCCCCTTCTGAAATACAGCGCCAAAGAATACTTCTTCAAAGCTGCTTTGTGTCACTTCATCGTGGACGAGCTAAACGCTAAGGTCAGTTCTCAGTTGAGGATACGCAGATTGATATGGAGAACTGATACAGATGATATTAATGTTTTATTTTCTGTTGTAGCTCGCTATTGGAAAGTATGAAGAGATGTTTCCAGCCTTCTCAGATTCAAGAGAATGCAAACTTCTGAAGGTTTGTGATTTATAGAGTTTGTGACAAATGTTGGTGTGATTAATTACTAAATAAACTGCAAAATGTTGCGTTTTCTGATACATTATTTCATGCACCATCATCGCATGTTAGCCAGTGTTCAAAGTGCCAAATGTGAGTAAAAATCGTGGAGGTTGGAATGGTGTTACTTGACAGTTGCCTGGTAATTTTTTCATGAATTAACAAAGCATGGCTGTGAGAATGTGATATGGCTTAGTGCGATCATCAAATCGCAACGGCTTTAATATAAAATGATATAAATATATAGTCTGACATGCTGCGTGTTTCAGAGCACAGCACTGTTCATTTTCAGTTTAGATTCACAGTAAATGCTACTGCAAGTGCTGTGTGTTTGAGTCGCTTCTAATTTGCATCTGGGAACGCAACATGCGCCAACCATGACCAGGTTTAGTGGTGTATCTTTCCTCATTTAAAATATATATATTTCCATCATATTTTGATGGTTTAATTGTAGGGTCATTAAAAACAAACATCCCCTCCAGATATCACTTTTGGCCTCTAATTGTAAAATAAAAAAAACAGGAACTCATTAGAGGTTAAGGCTTGCACTATTATTATTGTCGACTATTGCCCTTGATATTTTAATAATGATGTCTATTGACGGAATACATTACAAATGGTTTTATGTGTGGAGAAACAGCATATTCTTTTAGTCTACTCAGGCAATGCAACCTGAAAACCATTTATGATTTTTTTTTATATATATATTTTTTTTATAAAAGTTCACATTGGGTATGTTAGTAACATTAAAAAAAGAAACGGTTATTCAAATTGGGAATAAATGATGTAAAGAAAGCGAAAAAAGAACGTTCCCCATCAATGAACTGCATTACTTTCAAAAATGAATTATGATAAGAGTTTTTGTCCTGACAGAAACTTCTGGAGGCCCATGAGGAACAAAACGCAGAGGCTTTCACAGAAGCGGTAAGACTCCAAGTTAACATCTTTCCATTTTATTCGTAAAAAATAAATTTCATTTCATTTTTTGCCATGTTAAAATACTTAATATTTCAACCAATGACATAAGTCTGGGACGGGACTGTCCACTAGGTTGTCATTTCTGCAATTTGTTTTGGCGACACTAATGGCACAGAAATCTCATTTTAATATTTTGAATTAGCTTTTATTTTTATATTCTTAAATATTGCTATTTAGGTTTCATTTATTATTTCTAGTTAATAATTTTAGTGCTTCAACCTAAACTTATTTCATTTTAGTTTAGTTTGTTTTTCAACTAATATTGATATTTTATTTCAGTGTTCATTCTTCCACAGTTCCTCTATGTGACGATAAGAGTGTTTCTCTCCATCTTTTAGGTGAAGGAGTTTGACTCCGTCTCACGCCTGGACCAGTGGCACACCACCCTGCTCCTGCGGATCAAGAAGACCATTCAGGGCGATGAGGAGGGAGACCTAAAATGATCTGGACCACACACTGCATGGCACACTCTTTCCCCACTTCCATTTCACATCCGTTTTGTGCAATGGCCAAGTCCAGGTTTCCCAAAACAGTATGTCAAAATGTATTGCTACAACATTTCTAGAGAATATACTTATAAGCCTGTACTGTTAACATTGATATCCAGTTATATAATATAGCACATATCAAAATTTAGCACCGCAGTTGAAAGGTGTGCTCTGGTTTCCCTGTTGCGTTACGAGGGTATTTCTGGAAACACGGAGCGAACCGGTTCATGAGATTTGAGGATACAGTGGGAATTTGAGATAGTCCTCGCGTTATTTCGCAACAGTCACTGAATTGTAATGTGCTAGAGCTGCATGAATTGTACAGATATAATTATTGAGTCAGTGCTGCAGGATTGTGTATTTTGATTAATGTTATTTAGACATTGACCTTTATGTTGTTTTTATTTGTGCAGTTTTTGTAGTCTGCTCACACTAGTTGGCATGCAGGCCTCAAAATGCAGCTGTCACCCAGGTTTCATTTTAATCAGACATGCAGCACTGAGAATTTCAGTTTCCCATAATCCACCATTTTGAATTGGAATTTAAATTCTTACAAAAATGTCTACATCGTGTCATACCATTTTTTTTTTTCTATCCACTCTTTGAAATTTTACTTTTGGATTGTTTTCTTAAATATATATTTATTTCATTTAATTATTATCTGAAATATTATTATTATTAGTCAGAGTATTATTACTGTAATAATATTATAATTAGTCAGAAATATTATAAACATTGTTACGCTAATAATATTAAAGAAATCCATTTAACCATCTATTTTTACACTGTCTAAGTTAAATCAGCATCTCCATCAGCAAAGCAATTGATGCATTTGTAAAATCATTGTATAACCTTTATTAACATGCTCTATGTTTGTGTGTGTGTCGTGTTGTGAATGCAAAGCTCATGTACACTCTCCACTCTGTGGTCTTTAGCAGCGCATGTCATTCTGTGTTTCCCGTGTCGTGACGTCTGTATTTTACCATATTCTAGAGTTTTTAAGAAGCAATGAAGACGTACCAAACAATGTACTTTCCCACAGAGCAACTGATGTCTTTACTGAATGTCTGTGAGAATGTACAGAAATAAAAACCAATACTGAAATGGGTACATGATTCAGTTCTATCGGTTTCTGCCTGAATAGTGGTGTTCGCCACACCATATATATATATATATATATATATATATATATATATATACATATATATATATATATATATATATATATATAAATACATTTTAGTTTGGGGTCCATAAGATTTATTAATGTTTTTGAAAGAAGTCGCTTCTGCTCACCAAGGCTGCATTTATTCGATCTAAAATACAATAAAAATAAAAATATTACAATTTCAGTTTTCTATGTGAATCTAATTTAAAATGTTATTTATCCCTGTGATCAAAGCTGAATTTTCAGCATCATTACATGATTTAGTGTCACATGATCCTTCAGAAATCATTTTAACACAATTATTCTGTTCAAGAAACATTTCTCATTATTAATATAAATTTAATAGATAAATCTTTTAAAACATTATAAATGTATTAACTGTCACTTTTTTTTCACACTATCAATTTAATGCTTCCTTGCTGAATAAAAATATTAATTTCTTTAAAACAAAAAGATTTTTAAAACGGAGGTGCCCAGATTTTTACTAGAAAGGACATATCTAACAAATATTCACTTTTATTCACTCATCTCAACACATCAATCCAAAATTAAAACAAAAAATGTTTTAAACCTTAATAATTATGTTTCAATGGCTTGTTTTTTTTCATGGGCCAACTTTGGCCTGGTTTGAGCATCTCTGATCTAAAAGACAAAAAGGAAGCTGAATTCAATAGACACTTTATTGAATGATTGTAGGGAGTGTTATCATGGTTGCAAATCATTATACACATATTAGGATACTAAAAACAAAGCATTTGCGTCATTTGAAATGTGTATTTGTAGTGTTGAGCATAATAAATATCAGTGAAAATCATTACTGAGAAAAAAAAAATCGAATATTTGGTTTTACAGAAAACAAAAAAAATAACGATTTAATGACGAGATGTAGAAGGGGAAATTGTATATGATGTTGTCAGAAACAAACTAAAGAAGAATTTAACATTGTGATTTAAGTACTGTACTCGTTACATTTATAGATCATTTCTCCAATCGTAATGCAAAAAAAGTATTTACATTGATAATTTGTTTGATTCTGAGTTTTTGCAACTGAAGTTGATATAATCTACTCGGCATCCTCTTCTACTGAGATTTCTATGGTGTTTGAAGCATCTGCGGTGTGTGTGCTTTTGCTGACTTCCTGTTGGACGTCTGCACAGTCCGTCTCCTCAAGCACGACAGACTGGACCGCGACACACTCTTCAACCGCTGCCGACGCCAGGATGTTCTCGGTTTCGTCGGCTCCTGATGCTGCCGCTGCCGTCGCCGGAGCCAATATGGCGTCTGAAACGTGACTGGTGACCGTGATGGGCACAGAACTGGATATCGACGGCGAGACGCTGATGGAATGTGCGACTGAAATGGGGATGGAAAAGGGAACGGTCACGGGCATCCCGACCGCAGAAGCATCCAGAGCGATCATGCCGTCCGTGGTGACCAGCGGCTGCAGTTGTGTTCCCGCGGGCACTTCGGTCTGGATGACCGTGAGGCCGCCCAGGGCGCTGTGGCTGACCAGCGCGATGGTTCCAGGACCGGCCCAGTCTCCAGAGATGGTCACGGGTTCTCCGGACACAGTTAACACTTCTTGGGGCTTCCCTGTGTAGCTCTGATGATCCGGTGCTTCAGGAACAGAACCCGCTGCCTTGTCCTTCTTCTGAGAAGAGCCCTTCGGTTTCTTGGCTCTGTCTTCAACATTTCCCTCCAAAACAACCAGGAAGTTCTTCCATGGAGTTTGTTTGTCATGAGTCTGCATAAGGAAAAGTCTTAATTTAATGCACAACACTAAATCCCTACTAACTTAACTTGCATATGCATATAACTTAACCAGCATTATTGATATCTAATTAGTTTGATGATTATAAATAGCCAAAAAAAAAAAGTGTAACTGGTGTGTGTTCCGAGTAACTGCTAACAGATTTGTGTTCTAGAGTGGAATAAAAGTTCTAATGTTCATGGACACATTTAGGCATGAATTACACTAGTGTTTAAAAGTTTGGAGTCGGTAAGATTATTTTAAAGCCTGCGTGAACTGGAAGTTGCAACCAGATTTACTTTAGCATTGTGACGTATTTTCAGAATGAAACTGAATATCGAATGAGAAAAATAAAAGGTGTGGATTGTTTTTTTTTCCTGCTGGGAATTGATTGGATCTAGAAAATTGGGCGTTCCATTCAGGAAGGCCATTCCAGAGGGTACGTTTATTTCAGATTTTGATTAAATATTTTTTATGGATGAATTTGCATAAATTAATTCCTAACCACAAGACTAGTAATGTGCGCTAACAAAGTAAATAGTGTCAATTTCGATTTCATGCCAACTTTAATGTTTTTGAAAAAAGTCTCTTATGCTCACCAAGGCTGCAATTACTTAATCAAATGCAGTAAAAACTGTAATATTATTACAATGAAAAAATCTGCAAAATCTGACAAATCTGACACCAGTCATCATTACTCCAGTCTTCATTCTAACATGATGATTTGATGATCAAGAAAAAATATATATTATAACGTTACAAAACAGGATTTTTTTTATTTTATTTTTATGATGATGAAATTATTTAAAATGGAAATCTTTTGTAACATTATACAAGTATTTACGGTCACATCTGATCAACTTAATGCATTCTTGCTGAATAAAAGTAATCAGTAACAGGTTTAGTTGGCATACTGGCACCTATAAAAAATACTTACAGCCCTTTCTGCACCATTTATAGTAAAATACATCATGATTTACTGAAAGCCCATGGGCATGATTTTTTTTATAGGCACTATAAACCCACTTATAAAACCGTGCTGTGTAAAATGACAGGTTCTGTACCATAGTGTGTCGGCGTACGGTGGATTTGTCTGTGAACGTTCTTCCACACATGCTGCACATGTACGGCTTCTCTCCCGTGTGGATTCTCTGATGTCTCTGCAGGGCGTTGAGTTGAGTGAACTGCTTATCACAGTCCTTACAGTGATACGGCCTTTCACCTGTGAAGAAAGCGGAGTCAAAACAGGTAGTTCTGGTTTTAATGATCGACCCTATTGTAAAATATACTCTAACCTGTGACTACATCAGATGTGCATTATTTGATCATCACCAGCCTATGGTTATTCTAATAAACTACATTACTTTGCAGTTTAATGTTATTATAAATTATAAAATCATTTACTGCACATTGGTGTTTTTCATCAAACTGCTTGTGCAACTTTTTTGTATAATCAATATCACATTAGAGAGCATTTTTGCTCTACTTGAGTGGATGCACAGCAATATTTACAGTGATAGTTCACCCAAAAATGAAAATTATGTCAGTAATTATCTCAGATTTCATCAAAAATATCTTCATTTGTGTTCCGAAGATGAATGAAGGTCTTACGGGGTTGGAACAACAAAAAGGTGAGTAATTACTGACATGATTTTCATATTTGGGTGAACCTTTAATTCCTTGTGAAGGATACCTGTGTGTATTTTCATATGCTGGTGGAGAGAGTTCCTCTGAGCAAACGCTCTTCCGCAGGTTTCACATTTGTAGGGTCTGAATCCTGAATGGATTCTGTTGTGATGTTTCAGGTATTCTTTGGATGCAAAGCTCTTCCCACAGTTCTCACACATGAACGGCTTTTCCCCTAGAGAAGAGGGAGTCGTTATCTTTTGCCATCATATTATTTCTCTTCCAGTAACAAGAACCAGTTGGCTCACCTGTGTGGCATCTTCTGTGGTAAGACAGCATGTGGTTCTGGGTAAATCTGGCATCACAGAGGTCACAGGCGAAAGGTTTCTCTCCGGTGTGGATCCTGGAAAAATATAAGATGGAATGCGTAAATAGTAGTAAATGCGCAACCCAAGATGTTCATTAGGGATGCATTACAAATCTGTGACACTTTCAGTATTTGCAATATTTAGTACTTTTTAGTTATTATAATATATTAAATATTTTGTTTACTTTAGTAAACAATTACAATCACACCAATTTTCTTTTTCTGCACTAGTCTTCTAAACTGTATTTTGATTGTTGTTTTTTTCACCAGGTATGAACCGTATTTTTTGTCAAAATATTGGCCATCATATTGTATTAAATTATATTATATGTAATATTTTATTAAATAATATTATATTACATTTTATATTAATTATATTAAATTATACACTGCCCAGCCCCCCCAAAAAAGTCAGGTTTGGATTTAAATAGGCAAATGCTTAAGAGCCTATGATTGGATCAATATTGCAGTGATTATTATGTTTCAAGCATGTTACATGTTTGGCAACAGTTCTTCTAACGCTAATTGATGGAGTGTGTAGCCTTTAATTTCTTAAGCAACCATGTAGGAAGACACATCATGGCCATATTCCAGGATGACAATGTCAAGATACATTCAAATTGTGAAAGAATGGTTGGGAGGGAGAATGAAGAATAATTTTCACACATGAATTGTCACCTCCGAGTCCAGTCTTTGGGATGTGCTGGAGGAGACTTTACAGAGTGCTGGACTCTTGCATTGTCAATACAATATATTTCATTGATGGAAATAAATGTTGTGATGTTATTTCCATCAAGAGGTACATGCATTTTATTGTATTATATTATATTATGGACCATAACATAAAAACAACTCGATTTTTACTTTTTCCTGAGAAAAATGTGAGTGATGCCTTTGCAAATTTGGCTGTCATGTTGGTATCGTATTGTGGCTTGTTCTAGGGTTTTGCTATACAGCTGCTAAAGGTTTTTGGAGCTGGTTGCTAATACGCATAGTGTGGTTGCTTACTGACAAAAGCCAAGTTTAGGTAGCATTCATGTATTATTTAGCACACTAATATTTAGTATGTTTTTTTTTTTTTTTTTAAATGACTTGTATCAGATTAACTAGTGCCTCCCATATGTTACCCACTACCTTTGATGTGTCTTGAGGGCTGAACTCTGGGAGAATTTGGATCCACACTCGTCGCACTTGTAGGGTTTGTCCCCCGAGTGTGTCCTCTCATGCAGAGTCAGGGCTGTTTTGGAGCTCAGAGATTTGCCGCAGACGTGGCAGTAGTGCCTGTCCGTGCCGCCCTCGTGCACCTGCCGTCTGTGGCGGGTCACGTCCTTCTTGCGCTTGAAGGTTTTGTTGCAGATGTCGCAGGGGAAGAGCCTCTCGTCGTTGTGCACGTGCCGCTGGTGGATTTTCAGGTTGCAGCGGTTGGCGAACGTCTGCTCGCAGATGTCACAGCGGAACGTGGTGTCCATTTGAACCCCGTGGCTGACCTTCAAGTGTTTCAGGAAGCTCTTCTCGTAGTAGAAGGAGCGGCTGCATTTTTCACACCTGTACTTTGCTACTCCTTTCTTGATCTCCTTCTCGGCTTCGTCGGCCTCGTCCATTTCCTCATTGGGCAGGTAGTCTGATTCTTGAGGGTCTTCTTCAGGCGCATCGTGAGGTGGCTCGGACAAACTGTCATCGCAAGCGTCTTTTTCACCCAAAGCATCCTGAGATGGTTCTGCCTCTGGGTCATGTGACGTCTGTTCTTCTTCTGCCGCTGTGTCAGAATCATCAAATGTTTCCGTTTGTATCTTTGACTTTTTCAGAGGGAAGTCCACAGAAACTCTGCGACCTGCTAACCTACTGCTTCTCCTGCCGTGCACGTCCGGTTCCGTCTCCTTCACATTTTCAGACACTTTTACAGTGTTTTTTCTCTTTATTGCTCTTTTCACACATTCTTGTTTTGTCTTGACTTTAGTAGTATTTGAATCCACGTCATCTTTCTGCAGAGATTCAGCTGAAACGGTGCTGGGAATTTCTGCCTCACAAGCATCCACTAAGTCTGGGCACTTCAAGAGATTAGCCATTTGTAATACGGTACTGATGTAACTTTTCTCCACCTCCATTTTCCCAGAATAGACATACTCCAAGAATTTTGCAAACACATTTGGTGAAATGTCACACAAGAAAATCTTCTTCACTTGGTCATTAGATAAGAGATGGGATTTGAAGTAACCACTGGATGCGGCGAGGACCACCTGATGGGCCTCAAACTCCTCCAGCTCTCCTTGAAAATCCACCTGTACCGTGATGTCACACAGGTTTCCCATGGTCCTCAGCTTCCACATGGCATTGAGCAGATTTTTATGGTGACAGGTGGATTGCAGTTGAACAAATCCATTACTCATCTTCTCTGGTTTCTGCAGCTGCCACAACATAAATAAGGCAGGTCAGTAACAGACACATTCATCATACATACATATGAAGTTTACACCTATCCACTTCACTGTGACAAATTTCTATATATGTGTATTTTCTTTTTACAAACACAGACTATTTAACACCTTATTAATCACTTTGAGTTTTTTTTTGTTTTTTCGAATTAATAAAATGAAAATAACCCTTGTATTTCTGTACTAAAGCCTTTTTAGCTATGTTAAGCCGGTTATTGCACATGCTAAAACTATAGCTTTGTAGGTCATGGTAACGGCCCAAAATATATAAACCAATTTCTCTCAGTCTCATTTAAACTTATTTTATTCACATAATAATTTATACGAGTTAATTTATCTGCTTTGGAGCAAAACCCGTCAAGAGAAAATAAAAGGGGACGCTAAAGCAGTTAGCATCTTAGCTTTGTCTTCAGGTATTAGAAACTGAGCTAATGAAACTTAAGAGAGAAATACAGGTGATTAGATCAGATGTTTAATGTCCATCGGTGACATGCCGTGAAAGGAGGGTTTGCATTGCAGGCTGGAGATTTCTTACCGTAAGGCCAGTAAAACGGCAGCCCTGTACAAATCAAATCCACAGGCACAACAAGAGTATTTCCGGTAGAACGTGCACTCAGCGCACACTAGAGCAGAAGGCATCATGGGAAATGGAGTTTTTCTTTTAGAGATTGTCTTGATTCGTTAGAGTATGTTTGGTGTATTTTAAAATTGCATTCTGCCTGTTAAATCCCTCCATATAATAATAATGATAATAATAAAACAACACTTTATTTAAGTAAATAATACAAAATTAATCAAATAAAATGTAAAATTACAATAATAATGTAAAACTGCAAATACGTAAGTTTTTTTTTATTTTAACTTATGTTTTGTTTTGTATGGATAGATAATTTTGTCTGATTATTATTATTACTGCAGAGCTTTTTATAGGCTACTTCATGCATCAAAGCTGAATAACTCCTAGCTCCAGTCAGGTAATGTTTTACATTTTGCCCTAAATTTTTTTTTTTTTTTTTTTTTTTTGGTCAGGGTTTTAAAGAAGACATGTCAGGGGTGGAATATATTGTTTATGCTGTAAACACAACCACCCACCCACTCAGTGCCTGTGGCTTGTGACCTTTTCTAAACAAGATATTGCTCTTAAAATACTAAAGGGCAACTGAGTTCATGGGTAAACTACTGTGACCACCCTGTTACTATTCTTGCCTGTGAATGCATACAAGGAGGACTGCAATTTGCTACAATCTGCATGCATTTTGGGGGGAAAATAAAGACCAGTCAGCAGTTCTTTTTCTCTCTGTTTCTCAGACCGTACAAGTGCAGGTCTATAGGGATTTGAGTGGCCTTCAAATACAACCCAAAACACCAGCTTCAAGACTCGTGTTCACAGAGGTAAAAATATGAAGCCTAACAAGCTTAGTTTTAGGTTTTATTACAGAGCTTCGGGCAGTACATCTCTGCTATAAAGGAATGAGCTCAGAATTGAATCACACAAAATTGCATTGCACTACGTTTTAAACATTTCTGATGTTATTTAAAGCCTAGCTACTTAAATATATATTTTTAAACATTAGCCTAGTCCCAGACTAAAATGCATATTTGAGCTGTTATAACTGAAAGTAACTTGCAGTGATATATCTTACAATAAGTCAGTGCCATTGTTGTGTCTAAAGAGGCACACCAGTAATGTTTTCTTTTCTTTTTTTAAAGCACGTTGATAAAAGCTACTTAAACGTCCTAATTTAACTAAGGCCTACTCCTTTAAGCTATGTTTTTGAAACTAGGCCTAGGAATAGCAATAATATTTATGCAATATGCCATGTATAAACTATGTGAATAATATCCCACTATCACAATGCAAGGAACTTAAAAACATAGAATCCCAACATTTTATTATCTAAAGAACCTTTTTCCAGTATAAATAACATTTTGTGCAATGGAAATGAACCATTGAGCTTGGTAAAGTTGCAGTTTCCTCCTAATCTTTTCTCTTCTTAATCTCCTCCATATCACTTTAAAGTATAGTATTCTGTGCAGAATTCAACTGAATGGATATGTTTTGTGGTCTGTGCCGACTTGCGCATATGATATGATGTGTGTGTGTGCGCTGCGGTTGTTTGCGTGACACTAACGTGAAACCAGACTTCATTCGCCCCAATGGAAAGCACATTTACACTGTCTGAATCGTTCCCTATCCCCTATATAGTGCACTATGTGCCATTCACCATGTAGAAAACAGTAGGCTATGTGTGAACAAGTGACCGATTTCAGCCGCAGCTTCAGCGTCTATTTTATAGAGTAGGGACGGAGCTTCAGATTCTAGAGAGCATTTGATTGGACAGAAAATCTGATGAGAAGCTGAAGTGCAGAGTGATATCATCAAAATCATTGATCCATCCATATTGGCGGAAATGAGAGACTGTAAGATTTAAATCCTTATATCTTCTAAATGCGAAACTTGTCATTGTTTTGGAGCACACTATCTTATAGCCTAGATAACAGTAAGGCTAATATATTCATACTAAAAGACCAAAAACTTCATTTTTATTTCATGGGGACTTTAAATGTACATTCATAACATCTATTTAACATGTATTTCGTTTAATGCGACTGTATGTATCCTATGTGACTGTAATGTTTGTGTAAGTGTGTAAATGTATCGTCAATTACAATGTAAAGCGACCTTGAGCTACGGAAAGGCGCTATATAACTACTTCTTCTATAAAACTTGCAGAAACCTACTATCTCATGTCCACCAGATGGCGCTGTTGCAAACAGATTACTTGATAATGGAAAACTGGACCTGAGTTTGGTATGCATGTCCGGGCTCTGCACAGTTACACTTGATCCCATGCATTAATTTGATCTGGACAAAACCTCTCTCTAGACACTGAAAACTAAACACAGACATGGAAATACAGTGCAGTAATCTGGAACCCCTCTTTACAAGTAAGGACATGTCAAGTTTAAACTGACTAAAAGTGACAGAGGCATTTCTAAAGCTTCCACTGCCAAGATGTTTTCCCCTGAACGGCGGTCCCGTTTCACGCACAACGTGAGGTTTCATAAAATGGCCTGTCTTTGTTATTAATGATCTGTTGATAGAAAACTGGACTCTTTGTTTATTCATTCGAGTCATGATCTATCATGCTAATCAGATGCAAGTTTAGGCATTTTCTGTGTGTTAGTCCTCCAGGATTCACCAGGGGGTTTGCATGGTCTGCCAAAGCACTCTTTATTGACATAGGAAATCCATATGCCTTGCATTTCCCTTAATGAGTTCTGCAAGTGTGCGGCTCCTTCCGGTGACTCATGCTGCACTTGTGTGGACCGGAGACTGTGGTTTTCCATTTACCTCTGGAGCTCCGCCACGGCGTCTGTGCTGCTGTAACCCGGCACGCTTTCAAATCCAGACAGCTACAGAAAGCCTCCCTCTCCCCCGGCTCAAAACAATGGAGCCACATCTGCCTCAGTGCATTATGGTACATGTTGGTCTGGAAATCTTGTTGAGTGTTGGAGAGAAAGCAGGAAACCGTGAAAAGGAATGCTAAGGTCACACTTTCACGCTGAACTTAACGCCAATAAACCCAGAATGCTCTTAACAAGCAAGTGATCAGGAAGAAGAGGTGTAGTGAAACACTTTTTAAACGGTAACTTGCCTGACAAACACAATAATGGCACTGAGTAGTTTTCTCTCACCTTGAGGCCTGTTACTATACGCCTATGGGCCTAAGTGAGACCAGGACTATATCTAAAAAATAAAACCGTAAAACACAAAAATTATAATATCATATTTTTACCATCATATAGAGGCAACTATTATTGTACTTTCAACTGTGTTTACTTTAAATATTTTACAATTGTATTAAAAATGGAAAAGAAAAAAATATATGTGATCAATAAGTTATGACAACATGTTTTTACATTGCTTTAACTCATCAAAATAAGTTAATTTTCAACTTTTGTCATATAAGATTAAACTCATTTTTTAAAGTCAGTTAAATGTAATTTACTTAAACATCCAAGTTGACTGTACTTAAAAATGAAGGCTTAAGGCTTTTTCAGTGAAATAATTGTTGGTTTAACTTAAAAAAGTAACCTGGTTGCCTTAAAGTTCATTGAGATTAAAAAATTTTGTTCATACAAAGAAGGAAATTGGTTTAATCAACAGAAACCAAAAATATGATGTTATCTGAACCACTTTAATTATCTAAGTTGATTTAACAAAAGGAAAAAGTTGCAATAACAAATCATGAAAATAATTTATACAGTGTTAGTTTTGACATTTTTATATTTCCTTTTCCATTCTTATTGATATATAAAAAATTTTCTTCTTATGTTTTCTTTTTCAGGGCAAGTTGTCAATTAAAATCCATTCTTGTTATTGATATATATTTTTTTCTATTTTTTTTTTTTTTGTTTGTTATTGTTTAACTTTTGAGTATTAACTTTTTTGTTGTCAGGACTTTAATGTTTGTTTCTATACTGAAATAGGCTTTCAGAATCCAAATTTGCCGCAGTAAACAGCAGACAATATTATATCTAGCCTCAAGGAGCAAATATTTAACCATTATGGGGTTTGGGAATTTGTTTTCATTCGGTTGATATAAAGGGAAATTATTCAAATATTACAGATGCTGTAACAAAATGCAAAAATGGCAGCAGATATTTCCAAATTTTATAGTGGACTGAAGGAACCCAAACAAACCCAAACTCTGAAAATATCTTCTGTATTTAAATTGGAGGTTTTAGTAGATGCCACCAAAGTGACCAAAATGGCCAGTTAGTGTTTAAATGCTCTGGTTATGAGCTGCAGTCATAGCTTTCCTCCGTGCTGGAATCGGGAATTGTTGTCCTTGACTGACCCGGCGTTGCTCTGAATTCGATCCCTTTTTCTGGAAAACAACAGTATGTTGGACCGGAGTGACTTTTAATACAAAATAACCACGCGAATCTCTCCCTGGTTTTAGATTCAACCACATTGTTAATAGTCTTCCAGTCAAACATACTTCCAGGCCAATGTTCCTCTGTGGTTGCTATTTCTTCCATCTTAATTCAAAAGAAATGTTATCATGGACAATACTTTGCTTGAAACTTAATATGCGCCTGTAAGATGACCAGCAATTTTTCAGCAGATGCAATGTGAGTGTGTAATGATGTCCTGTAAGAGGACAGGGTTTAACCTCTTTAACTTCCTGAGCATGTTTCTTTCCATTTGAATTTACATGACCATCATGAAACATTTAATGTCAATTCACATGAACATAGAAAGAGGTTTGGAAGCTTTTAACCTGTTTTTGGATCTGTACACTCATAGAAAAAAAGGTTCAGTGGGATTCCCCTATAGGGTTCTTGACTCAATTTAAAGAACCATTTATGCCAAAAAGACGCCATAAAATTATCCCATTGTGGGGAACCTTTAAAAGGTTCTATATACGAAGTGTTTTGCAGAACCCTTTAACATTCTTTATAGAACCTTTTCTGAAGGGTGTACTTTTTTAAAATGATTGGAAAAGACTGTTGTGGCGCTGACTGGCGCTGACAATGCAGATTTTTGTAGTAGTAGGCGCGCTAACAAGGAAGCTAAATACCACAGCCTTTAGCGTCAGTCGCTAGCGCACCTCTTGAGGCCAGGGGAGTGAGGTTTACACACACAGCTCTTACTGGCCTACGTCTGTTACACTCATCCCTCTAAACCTCACTCCCATCTGGGTCAAGGCATCACATGTAACCGGTTCCTACTCGTCTCTGTCAGAGTGGGATTCAAACCTGAGTCTCCGGCGTCTCCGGCGGTTGCACTAACAAGGACGCTAATGACCGTAGCCGTTAGCGTCAGTCGCTAACCTGCCTCTTGAGGCCAGGAGAGTGAGGTTTACACGCACAGCTCTTACTGGCTTACATCCGGCAAATATATATTTTTAGCCCTCATTCTGACCCTCTGTCTGAAATGATTTGCTTTTATGGGGATCTTTTAAGGCTTGTCAGTAAACAAGCTCTATTATTATTGGTTAACATCATTGCATAGGATACGCCCACCCGCTATTGCACATGAGTAAGTGTTTTGAAAATGGTATCCATTTAAAACCATAATTTCAGCAAAAGTTTCTTTGCGAAATCTCCATTACGCTGTGCCCCGTTTGCATTTGCAGTCAAATGCTCAGAACAAACATATAATCCTCCAACACAATCCGGGACGCCATGGAAATAAACCATCAACTTGTTTCTGACGCTGGGATCCTTCTGAAGTCTCTACACAAACCAAACCAGCTGTTTAAACTGGACATGTCAAAGCTTTTTTACTCTTCTATTTGTCCTGTTGTCGGCAGACTCGAGTGCGTGGAGTATGTCAGAAACTGAACTGGGTTCTGTATACTGTCTCCAGTATAGACAGCATCAGTCATTATAATTTGCTTTTGACGCAAGTGTCAGCCGTAGCGGGGCCTATGGCGTGATGATGTATAACTATTCGTCAATGTCTTGCTCTGGCAGTCATATGTAAATGTCTTTGACGTCACAGATCAAAACGAGCCATTTTTGGCCCTTGATTAAATAAATGCTTTGTTTATAATGAGGAGGACATTTAAGCTATAAAACTTGCAGGATGTTTTAATGGAAAAGCCTCTTATATGTCAAAAGATCAAGGCGAATTTGATTTCTCATTTCATGACCCCTTTAAATGGCATTCATTTTTATGCAATGATTAAAATACACACTTAGAACACAGAATCTTTGGCTTTTGTCATGCATAAACTGTGGGTTTTTTTTCACAATATGGCCCTCAATGTATTCAAGGCTCTTTTTGTCTGAGAAACAGAAATGTAGATTATGTCAGCACTGTTTTACCTTCCATTCTGTCACAGCTCTTATTGACATAAGATATTTCAGATGAACGTGCACCGTTGACACTTGTTTCATTGACACCGATATCCAGCTTTGAGAGATAGTGGAGTGATTTACGGCTGTAAACTCAGCTCATGACTCACTCTCTGCTTCCTGAGTTTCTCCTTCAACCGTCCTTGTGTTTCATCAGGGTGTAACACTATACGGCTCTTAACACACTCTCAACCTGGACTCAAGGACAACCGCAGGCTATGAATAGAGTGTTTGGGTGATGATTGGTCATCGATTTCACTCTATTATTGGTGAAATTAAAAAGATATTTTTGGCAGAGAGTTATGAAATGAATGCAGTGGATGTCACGATCCATATCTATTAGCAGTTTGTGTTCTTTCATTGTGATAAATGAGTGTTTCTTTAACTGCCTTGTGGACTTTTAGAAAATAAGAAGGTGCATCACTCAATAATTCTGTCATATTAATTTTTTCCACCCTGAAATGTCATGGACATTTCCATTATATTGTAATTTTTAACACTTCTAATGTTTCACAGCATTCTGGGTTGGAAACGGATTCAATTTTCTTTTTAAACAAAACAATTTTGTCTTGCTGAGGCTATTTGCATAGCTGTCATATTTGTATCCTAAATAATAGGATAATAATTTTTTGCATAATTTGACAAAATTACAACTTGATTGGCCCAATAATATATTCCATGACAAGTGATATTTTCCTTCATTTGTCTTTGTTTTCTTCACACATCACTTGTCTCCTATACTACCTTTTGAAGACTTTTTTAGTAACAAAATTGTTGTTTATATAAATATATCTGTATATAAATAATATATTATTTTCACACAATAAATATTAAAATGTATTATTTAGCTTATGACATTTATGAAATATTTATTTAATACTTTATTGCTTGATTTTCTTCATAGTTTTAAAGTTTTAATAGGTCTAATTATTTCTTTATGATTGATTTTTATATTTTAAGATTGAAAGTCTGAGTGTGCAATAGAGGCAAAATACACACACACAAAAAAAAACCTTTTGAATATAGCTAAAAATAATTGCTAAACATGTTAAAGACAGATATTAAAGTAACAAAGCATATTCGTTTGAATAAAAAACACTGGTACACAAAAGCAACAAGTAATTGTGTAATTATGAAAGAGTGTTCTGTGAACATTCAAACCAACTAGCTTTTAAAATGTTTTAAAAATGTTTCTTTTTAGGTGAATTAAGGAAACAGTACTTGATCATTCTTCAAACATTATGGGAATTTATGCCATTATGGGAATTTACTTAATGTTCTCTAAACACTCTGAAACGGTACAAACGCACCATGAACGATGTATAGATAACGTTTTGAGAACATTATTAAAGACCAGATATCTGGAACGTATGATCTAGTCACACCAGTGAAGTATAGGTGGTGTCCACCGATATGAAAATAACCTTTGCCATAACATGAGTCATACTGCAGTCGTGAAAGGAACGAGTGTTATACCAATGAACCTGCGGCACTAGATATGATGTCATTCTCCTGAAATGGATATTGTCATCTTGTTAGCCAGACAAGTCTAATATTGTCTGTTTGATTGACCCGAGGGCTCAGGTTTCCATGTGTTGCCCTTGAATAACTTGTCTTCCTTTTGCATTATCATTGATTGCTTGATCTTCAGCCAATCAGGAAGACTGATCTGATCACACCATTGATGCTTTACGAAAGTGCAGTGATTAATGCATGTCGCTCTGTCAGATAACCTTCAATTAAAGGTCATGCCAGATGCTAGTCAGTGCAGGTAAATGAGTTTTACATTTTACTACATTGGTCATGTTCAGAATAACATACCAATCTTACTATTTCTATACTGTAAGTAAATTTTTGTGTGCTTAAAATACCTGGATGACTTACTAAATTTGCTAAAATGGGCATTTACAAAAGATCACATTGAGGGACTGTATCTATACGTGCAGCACAATGCATGCACATTTTTAGACCAACTATACTTTAAAATATTAAAAAGTAGTATGCAGTATACAAACAGTGCAGAGAATGCAAGTTCTCTGTATGTAGTACGGAATACTGAGACTACATTTGCCATGTGCTGTATATAAACTAGAGCACACTGTATCCCACAATGCAATGCGTTCAACCTGACTTTCATTTTTAGTGTGATTAATTAAATGTAATATATATATACACTACCGGTCAAAAGTTTGGGGTCAGTAAGATTTTTTAAGTTTTTAAAAGAAGTCTCTTCTGCTCACCAAGGCTGCAATTATTTGATAAAAAAAATAATAAAAAAAAACAGTAATATTGTGAAATATTATTACAATTTAAAACAGCGGTTTTCTATGTGAATATATAGTGAAGTGTAATTTATTCCTGTGATCAAAGCTGCATTTACAGCATCATTACTCCAGTCTTCAATGTCACATTTTTTTAATTATTATAATATGAAATTATTATAATATGATGCTCAAAGAAACATTTATGATTATTATCCATGTTGAAAACAGTTTTTTACATTTTTATTTCAGGATTCTTTGATGAATAGAAAGTTCAAAAGAACAGCATTTATTTAAAATATAATCTTTTCTAACATTATAAATGTCTTTACTGTATAACTTTTGATCAATTGAACTCATCCTTGATGAATAAAAGTATTTTCTAATTTCTTTCCCCCAAAAATAAAAAATAAATTTTTACTGACCCCAAACTTTTGAATGGTAGTGATTAATGTTACAAAAGCTTTCCATTTCAGATCAATGCTGTTCTTTTGAACTTTCTATTCATCAAAGAATCCTGAAATAAAAATGTAAAAAACAGTTTTCAACATGGATAATAATCATAAATGTTTCTTGAGCATCATATTATAATAATTTCATATTATAATAATTAAAAAAATGTGACACTGAAGACTGGAGTAATGATGCTGTAAATTCAGCTTTGATCACAGGAATAAATTACACTTCACTATATATTCACATAGAAAACCGCTGTTTTAAATTGTAATAATATTTCACAATATTACTGTTTTTTTTAATTATTTTTTTTAATAAATTTTAAAAAATAATTTTTTAAATAATTGCAGCCTTGGTGAGCAGAAGAGACTTCATTTAAAAACATAAAAAATCTTACTGACCCCGAACTTTTGACCGGTAGTGTATATATATATACAGTATATATATACACACACACTGTGGTTTTTAGAAGGACAATTTTCTATATGTATAATACCCATGTGTCATATTACATTTGCCATAATGCTAAGTATATAAGCATAAGCACACTGTGTGACATACTTATGTATCCCACAATGCAATTAAAAAAACTGACCTTCCATTTTCAGGGAGATTTTTAACATCTCTTTTTTGACTCAGTCTGTCAAGTGTTAAGATTTTTCTACACAAAAAAAAGTCATTAAAAATGTGAAATAGCTGAATTCCCATATGGTACAGTCATAATAAATGGACTGTTTAAAATTGCCTGTTTAATTGAGTAAATGCCACTGAATTAAAAATGCAACGTGCCATACACCAGCCGTGCTTGTTAATGCTGTTTTTCAGTGCCATCAGGTGATTTTATCGGCCATGTGTTTGTGCGTGTTCTCTGTTTTGTCTCTTTGTGTTTTAATTTGAGGAGACATGCTCATCAGCACATTCCTGACGAATGGAAAAGCCATTAAGTTTCATCCTGTCCTCCTCTTTAACCCTCTCTCTCTCTCTCTCTCTCTCTCTCTGCATTCCTGTGTTTATGTTCATTATGTTGCATCATCCCACGTCCTCTCGGCTTGGTCATTATGATTACATGTTGCCCTCCTCCGTGCTTGTTGTGTACGGGACACCCTCTCTCTCTTGCTCTATATCTGTCTGAAAACACACACACACACACATGCGCAAACATACACACTCTTTCATTTTGCTCACTGCCGCAGGAATTTCATGCCTGGTTAGCAAAGGGAGGCTCTGGAGGCTGTCCAGATGCTTTCCCACAGTTCTCCTAGACCCTGGCTATTTTGGAATAGCATACTAGCATACTACTTTTAGTGTGTCTGCAGTATGTAGTATGTGCATAGTGACAATAATGCAGCGTAGCATTTGCAGTTTTTCATGGCATAATTCTTGCTGTTTCACATACTATTTTTTAATTACAGTAGACAGCATTCAGTATGCACCATACACATTAAGCAATATGCTACACTCTCGAAATTGACATATAGTCAAAATTATAAAAATAAAAAAATCTAAATTATGAGATTAAGTAATAATTATGATAATTAATAACAAAAAGTCAAAATGATATAAGTCATAATTTTACTAAAACCTTTAATGTCATAATTATGACTATTGTTACATACTGTAGTATACATGTGGATGTCAGAAAAATGTAGGTATCTTCAAGTGTATATACAGTATGCAGTAAGCAGCATGCTATTGTCCATTATGAGTCTCTCTCCTCCTTCATCCCTCCTTCTGCCCTGAAGCTGAAGAATACCCTGTGGTTGAGGTCTGATCTCTCCGGATATGCCTTCATATAAAACACATGAGGCTCTGCACTCTCCAGAGATCGCTCTCAACCACAGGATTCAGTCAGACACCCGGTCCCTCTGAAGGGGTCCTACAGCTGCCTCATGGGGACTGATTGTGTTCCCTAGGGTTTACACATCTAAAATGAGGTGCTGGGGCATGGAAAGGTCAGCCCTTTACACGGGACGGTGCGTAACGTGGGGGAATTCTTTCCACTTGTGTAAGGAGATGTGTCTATCTATCTATCTATCCAGCATCCATCCATCCATCCATCCATCCATCCATCCACCCACACACAGACACACACACACATCCATCCATCCATCCATCCATCCACCCACCCACCCACACACACACACACACAAATTATACTGCCATTCAAAAGTTTGTGATCTTTTGTTTTTAAAGTAGTATCTTCTGTTTACCAAGCTTGCATTTAAAAATACACAAAACAGTAATATTGTGAAAAATTATTCAAATTTAAAACAATACAATTAACACAGAAAAATAGATATTACTTAGCATGTACAGTGCTTTGAGCATGTAACAAGATCAAGAACGTAAAAGAGACTTTGTTTGCAAGCAGTGAATCAGAACCAAATGCATATTGTGCACAAGTTTTATTAACTAAATCATAAACATAACTAAACTAAACAAACATACATACATATATATATATACTGTATATATATATATATATATAGGTAAAAGGTTGAGTGATTTGGAACCATCAGCATTTCATTTTCAAAGCATTTCATTGAATTGAATACACAGTTCTTGAAGTTGTTGATGATTCCGTGAGCGTCAAATGTTGAAGTTGCAATCGTTTTCTCCGTTGGATGAAGAAGATATGATGAACTTGCATGGTTAGTTTGACTCTGTCCTTGGCTGGAGTGCAGCCCTGGTCCGGGGAGGACACGCAGAGTAAGTGGTGGGAGTGACGATGGACTTCTTCTGCCTTGGAAGAAGACGTTGTGCCAAACTCCTGAGGTTGTCCTTGGTTCGATTGTGGTTGAGAGAGAGAGAGTCCTCTCTCTCCTGCATGAGCACATGGCTGGTTGGGTCAAGGCCTGGGGCCCTGGGCCCTGCTGAGGCCACGGCGCCCCACAAACCTCAGCCTGAAGGCGCAGCAGTAAAAGCCAAAAACAAAAGAAAAAAAGGGCACAGCCTGTGCATCGGCTATTTAAAGCCGGAGAGAGACCACACCTTTCAGGGTTAGCTCAACCAATAAGAAAGTTGGAATTCCCAAGCGGGAGAATTTGATTTGTGGGTCTTTGTTTCAAGCGTGCTCATTTGCATGTGCAACTGGTTGGCTTGCTGATGAAGAAACTATGAAAGATTCTTGTAATACTATAATGTTGCGCAGCTATCAACATATCATATACACAATCATTTCAATCTTCAAAGTACTAGTTTATAAAGACCAAATGTGGTACACATGATTTTGGTTAACCATAGTTTGCAAAGTTTGAAACATTAGAGCTTACAAGAAAACATAGGCTATAAGAGGAAAATAATTAGATGGGAAAATTAGATACATGTTTATACAATTCTCAAGTGGATATATATATATAGAATATATCATATCATTCCTCCTCCTCAGTTAGAATTAAGAGAGAGTCACCACTCTCTGAACATTCCTTTTGAGGTCGTAAAAGTCTCCTTATCAGGCTACGGTGTCCTGTAACAGGACACCAGGTTCTGCTAGTGTGTTGTTTCATTTGGGATGTTAGTTTCGGGGGAGTTTCATAGACCTTTGTTGGGAGCGTGAGTTTACTGGATTGTTCATTAAATATAATGAATAATTAGTGTGTGTCTGATTGGTCCAGACGCTACAGTAATTTATTCCAGATTTTTCAGCATCATTACTCCAGTCTTCAGTGTCACATGATCCTTCAGAAATCATTCTAATATGATGATTTGCTGCTCAAGAAATATTAATTATTATTATCAATGTTGAAAACAGTTGTGTACATTTGTTTTCAAGATTATTTGATGAATAGAGTGTTTAAAAGAACAGCATAATGTAACATAAATGGGTTTACCGTCACTTTTGATCAATTTAATGCATCCTTGCTGAATAAAAGTATTATTTTCTTTCCAAAAAATTTGAATAATCCTATATGAAAAGTCTCAGCTGATGGTAGCACAAACATGTATTTTATGGCAAAATAGTTTCGTGTCACTTTCATGTTTCAAAGTGATGATGCGGCTCATGATAAAGTGTTTTGAGTGGAAAACTATTCTAGTATACATGTCCTATTTTACCTGACATGGACCTTGCAAATATATAGTATGAATCACATGCTTTGTGGAGTTCACAAATGTATGCATGTTAAATAGCTTGGTTACACTTTATTTTAAGGTGATGTAATTACACTGTACTTACTAAAATAAGAACTGAGGAATATTAATGAACTACATGTACTTAATAGGGTTTGGTTTAGGGTTAGTTATTTGTAATTATGCCTAATTTTCAGTTTTTACTAATGCAAGTACATGTAGTAACGTGTATCAGAAAGGGAACTGTCTGCTGTGACTATATTATATGCCCTAAATTCTTCAATTCCCTCAATTCTTCAAAGACTTCTGGTGATGTGAACTTTGCTTAAGCAGAAATAAATAGGCAACATCTCTGAAGACATCAGAAGGTCAACAGCTGAGCTTTGCCTTCTAACTTATTCATAAAGTGTCACTTTTGTCAAGTTCACATTGTGTACCAGACACAAAGATCATCCTGAATGATTTATACAGACGTTGTTTTATTATATTGCATTGTTGCAGAATACATGATGTGCTGTCACTTATGACAGTTTTGTACTTGTATACAAAAAACATTCAATTATATAATTTTCTGGATAGCCAAGCCAAGAGTACGTGCAATGCAACTAAATCTCTTCCGTGTCTTGCTCTCTTTTATGTCTCTATAATTTCATGCTCGCATGTTCTGCTTTAGTAGCATTTGTCTCGCAGGTGATATCCATCCAGTCTCTTTCTCTCTCCTGTTAAAGCCAAACATGTTTGCTGCTTGTTATCCTTTTCCTCTTTTGACTGCCAAGTCATAACCGCCTGGGGTGGTTTTAGTAGAAAGATCGCAGATTATCCAGATTTTGAAGGATTTCCTTGACATTCCATTAACTTTGACATTGTGTTCGGCTGGCAAAGTCAAAACCGTCTCACCGTTTGCAGAGAGGCGTTTCATTAATCACGATTTCAAAAGGCCAATGCGACGGTCACAATAACAGTTACTGTAGAGGAATATGAACAACATGTACTGTGATAAACAAAATAATCACGAGCCCTTCCTTCTGCCAAGGATGACATCACCGATGCGTGCGGGGGAGGCAGGCGCGATTACAGCAATGCACAGATTAAAAAAAGACATTTATGCTATTGTTGCATTGGGACTGTATTATTTTGGTGTTGAATTATCAGTAATGCCTTCCAGGAGTGAAATGTCCAGTAAGTCGGTCCCACACGGCTTACTGTTTTTGATCTTTCAAATAGCAGGCATAAATGTTTGACTAATACTTGTAATGAGGCTTGACTTCATGCCACGTCTTGGCTGGGCAGAAAACCACTCAAATTACTCCAGATATCAATCTCTCCCAGCAGCAGGTCACTTTCGCTCATATAAGCTTGAAGGTTTACCGCCAACGTCTGCTCCAACCCTCTTGAGTTTTCACCAGAACTTACTGTATACTGAGCTCCGTAAGCTTTTCGACCGAAAAATCACAATTGTTTCTCCAAAGCAATTCGATTAAATGGAGAACAAACTGAGGCAGAATCTGATTTCACCAGGTGAAACGTGTTCAGATCAACAGCTTAGGTGATCAACCAATCAGATTTGAGGGACAAGTTTACAGTTTATGTCTAGTTTAGGCTTACATGTTGGATCAGTATATATAACATCAGTGTTATTCAACTATCATTTCCCAATGAGTTTGGAGAAAAGTTATGGGTACGTGCCAATCTGAGACTTCTGCTTTTTCTCTTCAGAAGACACTAATCTCACATGTGTCTCATTTGGAGTGTCAGAAAAGCTCTTGATAATGGCTCAGATTGTTCTCAGATTTGCAAACGCAAACATCGTTTTATAGCTTTTGTCATAGTCCTCATGGGATCGAATCTGTGGAAGATCATTTCCAACACAAGAAAAAAAAAACTGTTTTGGCAGATCATAAATATGACATAAAAAGTAAAATGTATGATGAAAGGTCATCATTATAAAATGAGAAGTTGGAATAATGACATTAAAGTCGGAAATGCTGTAAGCCATTGTCATGACACAAGTATTTTGTCATAATGACTTTTTGTCATAATTATTTTTATGTCATATTTATGACTTTTTATCTCTTCATTTCAGCTTTTTATGTCCTGATTTGGTAACACTTTACAAAAAAGTCTTAACATTAGCTAATGCATTAACTAACAGTGAGCATTTTTTTACAGCATGTATTAAACATGGTTAATATTGATCAATAAAAATTTTCATTTTAGTTCACACTGTGCATAATTTTTTTTCTTTCTTAAATGCTGATATAACATGAATTAAGATTAATAAATGCTGTAATATTGTTCATTGTTAGGTAATGTAGTTTGATAATGTTAACAAATAAATTGTTATAATTGTCTGATTATTGTCTTAAGTGTCTTGTAAAGTGTTTTCCACCATTTAAACTTTTTATTTGATAATTATGACATAACATATTAATTTAGGCTTTTTGTCTCTTAATTGTGAATTAGTGTGTCATAATTATGACTTTGTGTGACTTATTTGAATGCATGCCATGAACGGATAACATGTGTACACTAAATGCAAAGTGCTTTGGATAAAAGCATCTGCAAAGTGTAAAAAAACTCTGTCTCATTTGTGTCTATTAGAGTCATGAGACAAAGCTGATTCTTACATGAAACCGTAATTTAGGCCTCCATGAAGTCTCATGATCTATGAAAGAGCAATCTCTACAGTTTACCTCTGGGTCTCCCTGCCATCCTATGAGAAGGAAAAGATGTGACTTGGATAGGCACTGTCCTGTGGATGCAGTCAGTGTGTTGGTGTCTGTCTGACAGGAGAGTATAATCCAACAGGTGCAGTGCGAGCGGAGAGGGAACACTGTATCCGTCATGAGGCGAGCTCAATGAGTCGGGTTGCCGTGGAGATGAGCGTGTTGTCATGGTTGGTTTTGGTTGAAGTCTACATCTCGGATGATGTGAGAGCACAGGTCGAGCTGCATGAATCACTGATGAAACACATGCTGACTACAGTACAGGAATACAACATACACACAAAAAGCAAACACCAGTTGAGGTGTGTAGTAGTTTACGTGCATGCAATTTCATTTCACAATATGTTTTGAGATTTTTTGCAAGCATTGACCCAAATAGTCATGGAAGCATTTCATTTGGACCTACAATTGTTATAGTTATTTTTAATTACATATAAATTACAATAATAAAATGTTTGCTATTTTTTTTCACTTGCTCTTTTACTTTTCCATGTCTTTTATATTTAAAGGGGTTTACATCAATCTTTCTAGTTTACATATGTGGGAAAAATATTTTTTATTTCCATTTGTAATAAATCTCCCTAAATTGTTTTAATTTATTTATTTATGATATATGATTTTAAATTTAGTAAGGACAAAGACTTTTCCTTTGCATTCATTTTTTTATTTTATATAATATTCTTTTAAAATATATTTTATATAAGGGAGTTTATTATATGAGGGTATATATATATATATATATATATATATATATATATATAGAAATATTATATAAAAAAAATTAATGCACATTAAATGTTTTTGTATATTATAGAAAATAATGTATATGTAATGATGTAGATTTAAGTATATGTTTTACATTTAAATTATTTTCTGTCCCTTAACCCTAAGCCTAACCCTCACAAAGTTCTTTTGTATATTTTATGTCAGGCTATATGTTCATTAAGACATAATTTAGCATGTTTGTTGGTGACGTTAATTTAAATCCAATTCTCTTGCCAAGAACTTGCAAGCATTTGGTGGCATATTGGTTGGTCTAAATGGATAATTAAAGATGTCATGCCAAAGACAAATGCGTCTTCTAATTCCAATCCTTCCAGACGTGTTATCATTACAGGCAGGGGAAGCATTAGCCAGGACAGACTCAATGTCAATGATGTTAAGGAACCGCAGCCGAATAATAGCTCTGCGAAACAGCCCGTCTGAATGCCTCGAGGGCTCTTATTGACTTCTCTGATGATATATGTGATGGTGATGTGTGAAAAATGACTGCTACTATTGCAGATGGGATTACTGTGTGGCGAGGATGCATGTATCTGGGAAAAATTCCTATTATTCCTATTATTACACAGTTCATCTCTGATGTGCAATGAAGGTTGAGTGTTTGTGAATGAGCCGCCCATACGGTCGATGACTCATCGTGCAGATAAACTACATGAAACGTCAACGTCGCTGGACTCCATCCTCTGCACTGCATGACAGCTGGGCTTCTGTTAGGCTTGCTGAGAGGGGAATCCCATCTAAGACGGCCTGTGCGTGCGCTCTTCTGCGGCTGCGCAGATGCTCCCGAATAGCCAACCATTAATGAGGATGACTCATCCCTAGAAACCCCACTGGATGGGTGCGGAGGTGATTCACCATGTGCTATCCAAGGATGCCCTTGAGTCTAAACCCAAGAAAAGTGTCATGCTGTGCATCGTTGGTGTTTCCACTGAGAGTTCGTATAGGCAGGGGAGGATTGAGGTCACAATCTGCTTGGGGTCCTTTTTTGCCTTCATGTTTCATTAATTAGTATGACTCTCTGATTACAGCCTTAGCTTTCATTTATGGCTATTTTAAGGATGACACACAGTTTTTGCACCGCCCACCTTACGCCCTCCAACTGTGGATAATGTGCAGCTTGATATTTCTTTGTGCTCAAGAAAACAATTTATTCTTCGCTAAAAAGGTTATATTGTGCAAAATAGGCTTTTCTATGCAATTTCCCCCCTTGTAACATGGCTGAGCATGCCGCTAGCAATGCCGCGGTCACTGATTCAGTTTTCAGGAATGCACATGAAATCAAAATGGACAGTTCTTATTTTATATGGAATACTGCATTGTGTGTTATAAATGATTTATCCGTGCACATCACATATTTTTTTAAGCAAAATAACTTCCTCTTGCCACAACATCTTTTCTCTTCTCTGATGACATATTTACTGGCTTGAGGGCGGGGCAACCTGTCACTCACATGAGATCCACCAATAGCAAGCCTATGGAAGTAAAATAATCCCAAATGTTTTTGAAACAAAAAAGCTTGTTGAATTGCACTACTTGAAAAAATATGCATTGCATTAACTGTACTTGCATTTTAATGTATTGTATTTTTAGGGTTTGTATTTTTATGGGCTGAAACTCCACATGGTTGTATTTTTGAGCTGTCAATATTTTAATTCAAAACACCTACATTTTCATTATTAAAAATTCAATAATCCATATTCACTTCCAAAATAGATAAAAAAATATATAAGCTATAATATCCGACAGGCAATTTTCGAATTAACTTTATAATAATAATTATTATTTTAATTATATTTTAATTATTTATTTTAATATTAAAAAGCTGCTTTCCTGTAGCTCAAACAGTAGAGCGTTGGCGCTTGCAATGCCAAGTTCATGGGTTCAATTCCCAGGGAAAGCAAGAATTGATAAGAATGTAATGTACCTTGAAATGCAATGTAAGTCGCTTTGGATAGAAGCGTCTGCCAAATGCATAAATGTAAAATGTAAATGAATATCACTGGAAAAAGAGGCCTGAAAACGGATGCAGAGGTTCCATGTTTCTGCTCCATACGTGAGTAACATTGGTTTTGCCAAGATATGCTGTTGTTGTAATGTACCTGTATAGTTGTGAGAGTCATTGTTTGTCTGGAACTGCTGTGCTTCTGGCGACTAACAACCAACTCTAGATTGTATATACTCTTGTGTACTGTACATGTTCTTCCTTGTCGTTTATCATCTTTGCTTTATTTTTTGCGAAGCATTATTTTGCTTCGCTGAAGCTATGATAAAGAGACATCCACTGCATTGCGTGTTCGAGCATTTTTGGGTGGAGCACATATATAAAGACAGCTTAATCCAGAAGATTATAGTACAATGATGAGACCACCATATCAAAAATTTCATTCTTCTCTCTCTTGTGTTTTTGCTGCCGGCTGCACTTTGCAGGCCAAACCTTCTTCAAGTTCTGCTTAGTAAGACTTCACTGGCCTTGTTCTAATGCGCTGCAGTAGAACAAGCCCCAGCAAACCCAACGGTCCAACCTATCAGGAAGTAATCACCACTCTAATCAGCCATAAAAATGATGTCTCAGCATAGACAACAGGTGCAATGTAGCTGATCGGTATTCCGGTGGGACGAGACTTCCTTCCCAGAGAGAATGCATGGTAAGCAGTTCACCATCAGAACTGATGTGAGCCCTGGAGTGATTACATTCAAATGTATTCAGAAAATCCACGTGAGAAGGATGAACAGTGACTCAATGTCAATACGCTGAAATCCACAAAGAGTAAATTAAGATTAACCCACAACATATATGGCTTGTTTGCTTTATGCTTTTTAATAAGCTAAGACATTGATTAAAGTGCTCGATATCTATTCCAGCAAAATCACAAAACAAATGTCCCCCATTCCTGATATATACTGTACGGTACATCCACTGATATAGCTAGTATACAGCTATTTTGGTTTCATTTAAATAAAAGCTTATTTAAGGCATGTTAGAACACAGAGCACTTGAGTTGGTCAATAACTATTTCTCTGTCAGATGACTGAGTAATTCAAAAGATTGAGGTCAGTAAGATTTAAAAATAAAATTAAAATAAATAATAGATTTATCCAGCAAGGATGCAATAAATTGATCAAAAGTGATCTTTTATAATGTTACAAAAGCTTTCTATTTCAAACAATCCTGGAGAAAAAAAAAATGTATTGCAGATTCCACAAAAATGTGAACTGGTTTATTAGCAAATTAGAAAATTCAAGTGAATTCTAAAAGGTTCATGTGGCACTAAAGACTGGAGCAATGATGTGGAAAATTCAGCATTGCATCACATGAATAAATTACAAAATAAAATATATTCAAATAGAAAACGTGAATGTAAAAATATACAGATTTTGCTGTATTTTTGATCAAATAAATGATCAAGAAACAGCGGCAGAAGCGCCTGACCTGGGCTACAGAGAAGCAGCACTGGACTTCAGGCATTTTGGCATTTCCTTCTCCCCAGTCTTCCTCCAGACTCTGGCACCTTGATTTCCGAATGACATGCAAAATTTGCTTTCATCCGAAAAAAGTACTTTGGACCACTGAGCAACAGTCCAGTGCTGCTTCTCTGTAGCCCAGGTCAGGCGCTTCTGCCGCTGTTTCTGGTTCAAAAGTGTCTTGACCTGGGGAATGCGGCACCTGTAGCCCATTTCCTGCACACGCCTGTGCACGGTGGCTCTGGATGTTTCTACTCCAGACTCAGTCCACTGCTTCCACAGGTCCCCCAAGGTCTGGAATCGGTCCTTCTCCACAATCTTCCTCAGGGTCCGGTCACCTCTTCTCGTTGTGCAGCGTTTTTTGCCACACTTTTTCCTTCCCACAGACTTCCCACGAGGTGCCTTGATACAGCACTCTGGGAACAGCCTATTTGTTCAGAAATTTCTTTCTGTGTCTTACCCTCTTGCTTGAGGGTGTCAATGATGGCCTTCTGGACAGCAGTCAGGTCGGCAGTCTTACCCATGATTGCGGTTTTGAGTAATGAAACAGGCTGGGAGTTTTTAAAAGCCTCAGGAATCTTTTGCAGGTGTTTAGAGTTAATTAGTTGATTCAGATGATTAGGTTAATAGCTCGTTTAGAGAACCTTTTCATGATATGCTAATTTATTGAGATAGGAATTTTGGGTTTTCATGAGCTGTATGCCAAAATCATCAGTATTAAAACAATAAAAGACCTGAAATATTTCAGTTGGTGTGCAATGAATCTAAAATATATGAAAGTTTAATTTTTTTCATTACATTATGGAAAATAATTAACTTTATCACAATATGCTAATTTTTTGAGAAGGACCTGTATGTATGAAGACATGAATAAGTCTCTCTTTTAGATGCCTTAAGTATTTGCCCGGAGTGGGGTTTGAACCCCAGTTGGCGCTTGCCCATGGGATCGTCCAATGCCTTAACCTTAAAGCTAATGTATCATATTTGAGGCATGATTTGAAGGCATCTAAATTATGAACATGACCAAAACTTTGCTGAAAATCCTGTTGAACACAATCAACTACATGCCTTCTGAACACTTACAGGACTGAAGCAACTTAAGTTTAGGCTTTTTGAGGAACTTTATTTGTATCTCTCATTTATCTTTGTGCTCCATATAGCATTATATGTTTTGCCCACTACAATAAAAACATAACTTTGATAATAAAGGCATTTAACCCTTAAACACATACCTCAGGTCTTTAGTGACCTGGGACGTCATTCACAACCCTCCTCTTCATACATTTTTTGTCAAAATGATATCGTTTCGCTAACGACCCGAGGTGTGTAACAATCTAAGTATATTTTTTCTGCATAACAATATTTGAATCTTTGATGACTAAATAAGTACAATTCACCTTTTATTCACCTTTATTCAAACATGGCAATGTCTGATACACAGCGATGAAGTGACGTTTCACTCATAGTTACCTCGGGCAGAAAACAAAAGAATAGGAAGTATCATCAGCAAAACCTTAAAATAGTTCAGTGATTTATTGCAGAGCAAGTGCTGAACGCAATCAATAGTGTCACTGTCACTAGATCCATCTGTGTTAGATATAGATCCTTGTTGCTAAAGACCCAAATATGTAATAAGGATTACATTAAAGTGTTAATATCATCTTTCCATCTAGGACTAGGACCAATACTGTAATATTGGGAGAAATAAAGTGACAACTGATTTTTATATGCATTTATGGAAGTAGTACTCTATACTGTTTCAAAGATCTAATTGATTTAAATTACAAGCTGTCAGAAATTAGTCTTATACTTTTTGGCCATATAAATATCAGCATCTGCACCAAACTACATATTTTTGCTCAGTATGGGCCTCTGAATAAAATGTAGGTGTTTTTCCTTCTCGAGTAAGTGCTCCATATCTCACTATTTCATATATGAGTCATAAAAGCCTGATGTATCAAATTATACTCTACAAATAACACATATACAGACTTTTCTTTAAAGATTTTTTTAAATAAACTGTCTAAATTTTCAATAAACTGTGACATTTCATATTTTTCTCTCCATTTTCGGACTTTTACAGGGTTAGCAACACAGCCATCCTGGTGCTTTGTCTGCTCCAGCCCAGTCAGATGAGTGGGAAAGCCTTTATTTATATGTAAGGCTGCTGAGTTCGTTCACTCCACTGGCAAAAAAAAAAAAGTCTCTTTCGGTTGAAACACTAATTGACGTGTGCAACTGTGGTTTTCCCTTTCCTTTTTTTATGAATGGGAGTTGTGGATTCCCCTCATGGGATTCCAAATCCACTCCCATGTAGATGTATTGATTGCGGTGTGTTGGACTGTCTCTGTTTCTCTGTCAGTCTCCTCTTGCTCACATCCCTGCCTGACAGCATAAATGATGTCCACGGCCTGCGTCTCTCTCCCGCCGTGTTACCATAGCAACTGGAGCGATAGGGGAACACTGTGTTCCTTCGATCTGCAAGTGGGTCATGGACAAAACGACACGTACCGAACCATATTGAGTGGCTGGTGCTCCACACGGCTTTGCTGGTGACCTATATCACACGTCCACACAGGAATCCCCATCGGCTGCTACGCTGAGATGGGTTTAGCACTCAGATGTAAGCGCACAGCATGACAGCAATTCGGTTGTGTAAGCACCAATGTCTCTGATTGTTATTTACAGCAATGCAACATGCAATCTTCAGTCGATATCTCAATGAAAAGAGACTTATTTGGAGCATGTTTGAACATGTGGAGATTATTTAAAAGGTGAACCCAAGCTGCCTTTAGGGTGCGGCTGGGATAATTATAAAATCTTTATTACAAAAACACCCCGCCCCTAAACCTACCCATCACGTGGGTTTAGACAAATCGTATGAATCCGTACGAGTGAGGTCGTGTGAATTCATACACTGTAAAAAATTAATTTTGATGATTTGTTATCACAACTTTTTTATATTTTGTCAAATCAACTTAGATAATTAATGTAGTTCAGATAACATAATATTTTGAGTTTCTATGTATTAAACCAATCTCCTTTGTTGTATTAACTAACATTTTTAATTTCAATGAACTCAAAATTTTAAGGCAACCAGGTAACTTACTTTTTTATGTTAATCCAACTTTTTTTTTTTACAGTGTACGAATTAGCCACCTTTTAACCACTCGTGCAAATTCGTACGAATTGGTCGTGAGATAGCGTTGAAACACCATATTCTTTACAAAAACACCATATTCTGAATCAAAGTGTTTTATGCTTAGTGACTTTAAAGGAATAGGAGAGCCTTATTGCATAACAATTCTTCCAAAAGTTCTACATAAAATAATACTAAATGGGTTTGTAATGATGTAAGGGAGAGTAAATGATCACGTAATTTAGAGGTAAAGTTCATCCAAAAATGAAAATTCTGTTATTAATCACTCATAAGTGACGTAAGACTTTAGTTCATCTTCAGAACAAAAATGAAGATCTTTTTGATGAAATCTTTCTGTCCCTCCATAGGCAGTATTAGTATTAGTTTTACGATCTCTTTATGAACTTTTTGAAGCGTCAACGTGCCGTGGCGGTGGTAGTCAGGTCGTGGTAGCTTAGCTTAGACAGAAATCTCTCAGATTTAAAGGGCACCTATTATGGCATTTAAAATGTTCCTAATATTGTTCTGGGAGTCTCCAACAACAGTTTTACAAGCATGAAATGACAAAAAACACTTTTGTTGTCTTATAATATGCATTTATTTTTACCTGATTTGCTCACCGACTCCCATATGAATCGTTTAGCGAGTCATTTTTCCAAACCCCGCCTTTGCGTGACGCTAATCTGCGGTGATATGTTAGCTACCATAGCCCAAGGGGGTAATCCATCGACCGGAAGTTGAAGCCTCGCGGGAGCCGCCATCTTGTAGCAGAACTTCACTTGCGTTAGCATTCCCATTGACTCCCATTCATTTTCGCGTCACTTTGACAGCGAATAACTTTACATCTGAGGTGTTTAAAGACTCCATTTGTCCATTATTTATTTCTAAAGAAACATGACAATGTATAAAGGGCTCCATTACCTTCTATGTTATATTATGGCCCCGTAGAAACAGTTTTTGTAAAAATAGGCTAACGATTGCGTCATAACCACTCGACGCTCTGTCGCACAGTAGAGAAATTACCGTACAGACAGGAGGAGAAGCTCGCAGGCAATCAATGCATTAACTTAATATGGCGTACTGGCGTTAAATTTTAAAATAAATACTATACAAATTACTTACTCCTGCTCACTCACGCCAAAGAACTCTTTGCTCAAGCTCCCCGTCTCTGCAAGATCAACGTTGGCAGTTTTCACGCACAGCTACTAGAATATTTACATCTGTCAGACAGGGTGCTCACGTCATCAAGCTTAGTTTGAGTCGGTTTGAGTCTGCGCGTCAGGAACGGAAGTGCTAAAAAATCGCTAAAAATGGGCTTCAACTGTCTCAACTGAGTTCCAATGAGATGGCTCTGTCCACTTCTTATACTGTCTATGCCATAGCCCAAAGGAGTGACACCGAGCCGACGGGGTGTCATTGGTTGTTGCGTTAAATCTTACCCAGATACTATAGTGCTATTTTCTGATTGGCTAACAACACCAGACGAACAACACCAGAGGTGACGCGCTTGATTCCTGCCTGTTCCACAGTGAGAGCGGCGCGGCCAGAGTTTTGGGCGCTGCGGCATATTAAATATATTACAAATAGTTTTTCAGTGTGAGAAATACAATGTGTGGCGGGAGAGCGTGACAAAAGACTGAAATGAGTGACTGTCACGCTCAATGCGTGACACTTGAGAGCCCTGCACTTTACATATTTCAATACAATTGACATTGAAGACCGAAGCTGCGCTGTGCGTTCACAACACAAAATAATTATTGAGCATGCTACATAAAACATAAAAGCAACAATTTTTAATATTAATAATACTTACAGGTTGTGATTCGGAGGAGGAAGCTGATCCAAATAGACTTGGTACTGAGCCTTCCTTCTGTAGCAGGATGCAGTTGTCTGGCTCATACCTCCCTAGGTGACGCTTAATTTGCTGCAGCTGTGAGTGGTCCTGGGCAGTTAATTTTGAGCCAATCGTGAGGGCTACACCCCTTTTATAAACGGGACTTTTATTTTGACAAATGGTGTCACCGGTCTTGTCTTGTTTACCTGCCCAGCGACCTGATGTCTGCCTGGTTATCGGTCTACCGTAGCGCTGCAAAATCCCCGGTGCGGCAGCAGCCCTTCCACCAGCTGAGTGTGTGCCCTGCGATCAGCAATCAGAGCTCAGGGCCTGTGATAATCATAGGGAGTGCTATTTAACTGGGGGTGCGGCCGCAAGTTGGCTACATCGACGCTGAACATCTGCTGCTTTGCTTATACTCTTCACGTTACATGTTCACGGATTTAAAGCTACATCGTACCCGGCTGCCTTCACACTTGGCCAAGGAGTATTGAACTCAATTATTAGTTCAAGTTAGCAGGCGGCTGGCTAGCGTTTTACATCGTTGCCTGTTTAACACTGTTGATCCTTCTTCAGTGCTTGAGTGTGGAGTGTTTGATGGACTGACATCACTTTAATGTTTTTATGTATTTATTTGAACTCTTGTATGGAGGCCTTTTCTTGCTGTTGATATCTAAGAGGATTGGCCTAATTGTGAGTTTCCTTTTGTAGTTTGTCCATGTTTAATTGTTTATTTTGATTGAGTCTCTGTTCATATTGTTAGCCAGTACCACCTTGGACTTCAGAACAGGTGACTTATTAGACATTTTTTTTTTGTAATTTTGTTTAACTTCCACATGTCCGTTTATTGTCCAGGTGCTGAGAACTGCCAGTGGGAGCAGTGCCCCTTGTGGTGGCGGGTCCCTTGGTGTGCTGTGGCTGTGTGTTCACCAAGTGTGGTCATTTCTCTTACTGTGTGTGTGAAATTTGACACGTGTGAATGGGGTGTTTTCATGGACGCTCCTTACTTGAGCCACTAGCTTCCCACTGGTAAGATTCCGTTCTATTGCCCTCCTCGTGTGTGTGTGTACGTTGCAAATAGAGTATAGTGAGTGGAGTGAATATTGAGTGTGTGTTTTATTTGATTTGGTGTACAGTGCATGTTGTTTGTTATGAAATCTCCATCATTGATGTTGTGAAAATAAAGTTTGTTTTTGTACTGGACCACTGTCTCTGGCTATCCATCAGCGAACTTGAGTGCCTTGGTTGAACTAAATACTTAATTCTTTGGGTGTAAGTCCCATCGTGGCGTAGTCTGCTAACTGTCTTTATATATATATATCCATTCTTGCCACACTTCAATACCAGCTTTCTCGCGAATCCATATTTGAAAGCATTTATGTTTGTGAAGCAATCATCTTCAAACTGACGCGAACACAGAACAAGGTTCGGGTTATACATCTGTGGTATAGTTGTATATATGAACTGTATCCACTGATTCTTCAAATGCTCGTCTCTGGGCAGATGAAAAAATGTCGCTTTTGCGTCGCACTTCAAAACACAGCGTCTCGTCGCCATTATGTTTTCACGTCTCCCTGGCTTCTACGAGTACGAGCGCAATAAGTGGGCGTATCTTATTCAAATAACTTGTACAAGTGACGTACGAAAGTTAGAGAAAATGCATTGTTCGTCTATCGATTCATATCAACGACTCCGAGTCGACTCTTACTTTTGAGAGACAATAACTTTGTATACGGTGAACTTTCATATTTAAAACTTTGCAGGATGTTTTCGTTAACTTAGATCTATGTTACACACTACATGAAAGGTAATTTTCAAAATTCCATGATAGGTACCCTTTAATCAAAATGATCTTCATTTGTCTTCCAAAGATCAACAAAACTCTTATGGGTTTGGAATTACATGAGGGTGAGTAAATGATGACAACATTTTCATTTTTGGGCGAGCTAACCCTTTATTTTTTTGCTGCACTATCCTTTTAAGTGTTAGCACAAAGGCATATTGACAGTAACTCATCGACTAAAATGACTAAAATAGCTTTTGTCTCAGTATGCAACGGATTTCAGAAGGACACACCCCATGGAGAGCTACTATTTCATTATGATCTCAGTGTGGTTAGTCTGACAGACTAAACTACTACATCATACTTGGATGCAGTCTTCATGTTTTACAACTTCGAAGTTCAACAAAGTAATGGACACCATCCCAAATCAAGGAAAAGTAAGGGTTATTTTCAACTTAATGGCTATGTACAACACATGTGGCCTGCTGTCAATTACCACAGAAGACTACAGGCACTTTTAAGTCCCACGGTTTTTTGTAGTATTAAAACAGATTTCAGAAATGTGACATTTTTCCATGCCTTTAATTCATCAAATTAGCCTGCTTTTATGTAGATTGCATTGGTTTAGCATTGCCTTGCCCAGACTTTGAATCTTAAAAAAATAATTAAAATATTTGTTTACATTATGATAATCAAAATCATAATTACCATAAACAACATTTTAACATTAACTGCTTGATTGATTTACATACATGTTCTCACAAATTATGACTGTCCCTCAATTGACACAAAAAAATTTTTTATTAAAAATGATTAAGATATTGACAACAGGTCAAACACGTGGTCCATACATCTCAATTTGAAAATAACTCACAATGTTGCTTTAGTATGAGTACGTTTTTACCAAGTATTTTTGGTACTTGGTAACATTTATACTCATTTTATGTACGTTCTGAGTGATCAGACATGCACAAACCCAAGAACATGCTCATGCAGTTCTGACATGGTTTCTCCCAATGTCTCCAGCAGTGTCTTTGTCTCTCTGCTAGGCGTTTCATGCTGCGGCCTGGCACTGCTTTCCCCATAATCTCTAGGCAAGGACAAAATGAGAAACCCATCTCTGCGCCCAGAGGCCAGTGCCATACAGGAAACACATCAGCAGCGCGCCACAGTGGGTTTCTGGCACAATGGTGTCTGTCATCCTCTGCAGTGTTTGAATGAGACTGGAAGACTGGGAGAGAGCGATATGAAGACGGGATGTGCAAAATTCTGAATATGAGAATTTGCTTTCTAGCAATGAGTGTGAGTTTAAACTGAACTGGCCACATCCCACAGGAAGTTGAACTGGAATTACAGGAAGAGGAATTTATTGAATTGCAATTCAAAGAAATTCAAGGTAATGCATTCTGGGAAATTAAGCATAGACCTCCTTCTTCCACCCTGGTTCATAAATGTAGGGCCTAAAACTAGATTTTTGCCACACCTGCCAATGGCCAGTGACTTAATTAAGTTTACAGGCCATAGTTTTTATTTATTTTACCAGCCATGCAACTGTTTTTGCAAAAACAGGCAGTTATGACACACAAAAAAAATTTGTTTCAAAGAGAGAGCAGTGAAAATTCACAATTTTCAGGTATAGGAATTTGGTAAAGTAATCAAATGTAAAATAAAACTCTCTTTACTGTATAAATTAATCATCCTTATTAAAGTTACTGCAGTTATTCAGTCAAGAGCAGGGAGTCATTTTTCTTTGTCTTTTGTTGTTTGATTAAAGGTTGTATCAGTCATTTCAGGCCCAAAAAAGGCCGAAACATAAATGATCACATTCACCTAATCTTTCCTAGCGATCCGCTAGCTGCCCTCCCCATAAGCATGCCGTCCAAAAACCGCGTCTCTGTAGGCAGCCTAGGCTCTGAAATCTGCACACAAAAACAAATGGGTACAACCACCACTCAAAACCTAAACAAACAGTGTTTCCAACAGTGTTGTGAGGTTTTGAGCTTGTGCGCGGCTGGACGCGAAGTCGGAGCAACACCCGCCCCTGTTGGTGATTGGTTGAAACACTGTTTATTTTGGTTTTGAGTGGTGGTTGTACTCATTTGTTTTTGTGTGCAGATTTCAGAGGCTGCATACAGAGACGCGGTTTTTGGACGGCATGCTTATGGGTCGGGCAGCTAGCGGATCGTTAGGAAAGATTAGATGAATGTGATCATTTATGTTTCGGCCTTTTTTGGGCCTGAAATGACTGATACAACCTTTAACATTAATGGCAGACAGCAGCAGATATCAGGCTTCTGTCACTTTAAGAGCCGCACGGTACTGATACACATGCATTTTCTTTCTTAACTGTGTTCACGAGAATACTTGCCAATACGGGCATTTTCAAGCACAAGAAGACGTAAAAGAGTTCAATTTGGTATTCGCACACTGTCTGAGACACTTTCACTTTTTTTACATGAAAACGATCATGTTTGTTCACGTTCATGTTCTCACAATATTGCATTGCTAGAATTCATAAAAATATTACCGGCCAACTGGTGACTGACAGTTTCATATACTCACCAACACAGATTTGTACTCTTGGTGCTTGGTGAGTGATTTATATACAGTATGTACATATATATATATATATATATATATATATATATATATACTGAAAATTTTTATTTTGTTATATAACATTTTATGAATTGCAGTTCTTTTTAATTGTACTTTATTAAAATTTAAATTGTGATTCTGTTCCTCATCAGTGTTTTTGGCACATATTTTAAAGTTTTTTCAGTAGCTGCCCCCAGACTGTGGAATGCTCTACCTTTGTGTATTCGCTCTGCATCATCTTTGTCTGTTTTTAAATCTAAGCTAAAAACGCATCTTTTTGAATTGGCTTATATTCAATGAGGAAGTGTATTGTACGTTTTTTATTATACGTTTTTTATTTTTGTTTTAAATTGTATTTTATTGTCTTATGTCTACTACAGTATGTGCAGCACATTGGACAACCTCGGTTGGGATTTATGGTGCTATATAAATAAAATTGACATTGACATTGACATTTAAAGTGACGGTCCTAATTTGAACATTGACATCATTTTTTTTCCTTTTTTTTACAGCTTGTTTTTAAAAGCATGTATTTTGTGTGTGGATGATAACATCCCTGTTTGCCAAAGTGGATAGCTTTTATTAACTTCCGCTGGTCTTTAGAGACTATCTGATGCACAACCTAATTATGGTAAAACAATGGCGTCCTCATAAACAGGTAGGGGTGCCGGCACATCAGGCAACCTAGATAGATATTTAGGGGAGCTTTGTTTCTTGGCTTGCGGCCATATCTTGATGACATTGTAGCTCTGTCCTCCAAACAGTATGATGCAATGAAAGACAATCTTCCACACAGCAGAGAGCGGCCCTGCTCAGAGAGATACCTCACTACCTACATTATTCCTATGCAAGCGAGTCCTTCTTTTGTCCAGTTGTTTTCTAAATATGTAGCAACAGAAGAATGCAATAAAACTACAATCGTATTCACCAGGTGAAATGTGCATACTGGGCGTTGAAGCTGCCAATGCTGGCCACAGTAAAGACTGGCATCCATTTACATCTTGCTTGACTGAACAGATTCTCAGATTACAGGAAATGCAAACACTGGCCTCTGGATCGGCACTTTCTGTGTTCTTGTCTTACATAACCACAAATTGCTGGGCATTTACAAGCTGGAGGCTCCATTGTTTCAGATCCATGTTCATATTTTAGGGTTTTAAACAGAAAGGTTTTGTTTTACGGCCTTGGTATTTCCTCATGAATGGGAACTACCTGAAATGTGCATTTTCTTGTTGCACTATAGACCTTAGTCAGGTTAGATGGCATTTTGAATTAAATGCATATTAAAACGAGGCTGTGAGGGATAGATTACAGTCTTTACAATGGCACGCACTGTGTAAAGTCCTAGATCACATAATTTTCACATAACAGTTTTTTTTTTTTTTTGGGGGGATGATGTTTCTTCGGCTGAACAATCGTGTTAATCAACAGTATGATCCATTGTACTGTATTCTATCAATCCCTCACAGCCTTGTTTTCATTCATGTCAAAAAATTTACATATTTGTAATACCAAGTCTCAAACCTATAGCAGTGATGCTATTGTAATGTATTTTTAGATAACTATATCTATCAACTATATTTTGCAGTAGCAGGATTGGGATTATATGTGTTGTTGTGGTGCCTTCAGTCAATCCGTATTGTCATGACACCATTGAATAAATCTCTAGCATTGAGTTTCCATGAGCAATGATTTTGAAATGTGTTAACCCTATGTTAATCAATCACTTGCTACACATAAATGAGAATGCTAACCAATAGCTATCTCTGTCGGATTTGTAGGACCTTTTATGCATGGTATTTCAAAAAATGCAATTAACATCCTCATTATTTCTGTGGCAGATAAGTATTGATAAATAATCTTGTTGTTATGTATTTAAAAAGCTATTCAATGTAGTTAGATACTGCCTCAGACCGAGACGCCTGCATTAGCGGGTAAATACATCAAAGTCACTTGCAAACAAGGAACAGGATAATTTCACCAGGAACACCTCATTTCGTATTCATTTTTATTTCTGTATGCAACAGATGTGCTACTTGCAGTTTGAGCCATTGCATAAAAAAACAGTCGAACATCCCTGTACCCCCGATGTAAGTGAACTTCACTAATGCCTTCAACCGCTTAACCAAGCGAATGGAATTGCAGATGTACTGAAGTCAATTAAGCATCAATGACCCCAGCTGAGACTGTTTACCTCATCTGTGTTGCTGTGAAGAGAGCATTTTCTAGTCCGTTTGAAGCCTGCTCTCAACCACATTTGCAGCATACTGTCTGAGTCATTCTGATAGTTTTAGTTGTCTACAGCTCTGTACCCTACAGATTTCCTCTTCGTTTCTGAGTAAATGAACTCAGTCATTTCAAATGTGCAGGTAGGTGAAAATACACTGTGCTGAGAGTAAATGTGTAAAAGTGTTGGAGCATGTGTGTACCCAGATGGCTCTTTCATAGCTCATGAGACTTAATGTTTTCTTGAGTTCTCATGTTATTCTGCAAGTGTCTGGATGTATGGATGTCTTGGATGTTTATCCTAAAATCATTAGTAGAATTTATCAGTACAGATGTTAACTAGCACTGAAGGCATGGGTTGATTTCTCATAGAATGTATGTGATAACTATAAAAATAAAGACAAACTATAAAAGTTTGGGTCGGTAATAAAAAAAAAAAAAAGTTTTTTAAAGAAGTATCTTATGCTCACCAGGGCTGCATTTATTTGGTCAAAATACAGTAAAAGCAGCAATATTATTACAGTTAAAAAAAAAAAAATTTGAATATATTTAGAAATGTCATTTATTCCTGTGATGTCAAAGCTGAATTTGCAGCATCTTCAGTGTCACATGACCCTTCAGAAATCATTCTAATTTGTAATTCTAAATCATCAATGTTGAATGACATTTTTACTGACCCTTTTAAACTTTTAACTTTACTTTTAAATGTTTAAATGTTAGTGTAGTGACACTGAGATCTTTGAAGCAGTGTTTTTTTATTTTTTTTTATTTTTTTTTTAACCTGTGGTATTTGAATTTAGATTGAATTAATTTTTATACAAGTCTCTCAATTTGCTTTGAATTTAATCTCTTTGCTTTCTAGGAGAATCAGTTGAGATTTTAAAGGAATAGTTAACTCAAAATGAAACTTCTGTCAACCTCATGTTGTAACAAACTTGTATGCTGCATTCAGTGAATAGTGGCTTACAGTTTCAGTCTGTTCCATCACATGACTTCAGAAGTCTTGTAATATAGTGCACAAGACCACTATGATACTTTTTATGACCTTTTTGAGCTTGATAGATGTGGTCACTGTCATTGTTTAGAAAAGCAACAGCATTCAGGTTTGGAACGACATGAGGGTGAGTACATAATGCCAGAATTTTTGGGTCAACAGTGACTTTAAGGGATCGTATTTGTGTTTCGTCTTCCCTATGGGGACGTCCATGATGTGAAAGCGAGTTAAACGGTACCTGGACGTGCTCTTCAGAAGCATCTCTCGTACATTAATGAGCCCAGCTGGGCGCTGTCAGCTCTGGGCTCTACCTCTTCTGACTGTTTTTGACTGAGAGGCTGAAAATGATCTAAGGGGCAGCAATGCTTCCATGGCAACAATCTGTCATGGCATATGTGTGAGTGTCCTTCCGCTGTGATGTCCATTCCCTCATGTTTATGGCTCACACACACACATGCACGTACTTCAACTGGGTTTGTGTGTCAGAGACCGTCACTGACCGTTTTTTCGGCCGGTGCAGGATGAGTGACATCCCCGAAAAAAATAAGTTCCAAGAAGGATTTGATAATGTTCCCATTAAAGCAATAGTTAATGCAAAAATGTAAGTTCTGTCATCAATTACTAGCCCTCATGTCATTCCAAACTAGTTTGTTTGCTGGTATCCATGGCCACAATACGACTGAATTTGTACAGAAATTTAAGATTTTTTCAAAAGTAAGCATGAAGGTCCTCCCCTAACCCCTTCTCTAAACCTATCTGCCTCTGGGGCGTAAGCAGATCGTACGAAAATGAGATTGTAGGATCATAAGCGATCATATGAATTAGTCACAAATTCACCAAAACTTGAAATAGTTACAATTGTGTTAGAACACATTCCCGTTTACACCTCGTGTTTTAATCCGTCTCTTTTGTCCACTTTCAACCATTTCTGTCCTGATTTTTTTCTAGGGGAGGGTCTATAGGCGGTAAATGTATGGGCCTTTTCAGATCTTTCAATCTAATGGACAAAATAAGCTCACGTAATTTACATATGAATGCAAACCGGAGAAACATACGACGGAAACGCATACGGAGAGCCTCAGCTTTAGTTTCTGCTCGGACAGCCTAGAAATCAGGAATGGTGAGAGAAGATTGTGCTTCGTACGTTTTTCATCTTCAAACTAAATTTGTGTCTCCAGCCGACAAAGATTGAATCCCGTCTGGCTAGTGCGCTTCCTGTAATGTATAGTTGGACACATTCAACCACATGAGCGTTCACACTACGAAAGCAATCCGGTCAAATGTGTTTTCGACTACCTCCAGAAGTGGATGAGCTCAAAGCGTTTTCGACCCCGTTTACAGCTGTATTTAGCATCGTTCACTTGCGATCAAAACGCATCTTAGGTGTATACAGGGCCACTCATGCCTGTGTATGCAGATAAAGAGAAATGATAACCGCAAACTCCAGCTTGGCGTGTGGGTCACCCTTTTGTTCCAATGCCTCATGGTCAATCATGATAATGCCATTCAGTAAGGCGACAGTAATGCACTCCGTATGCAAAACCTGCCACCGGTATGCTAATCAGGATTTACAAGCGCAGCATCGATGCAGCCTAATTTCTGAAGCGCAGCACTGGAAGTATTGTCAGTATAGATTTAGTTGTGGTACCTGAGGGTATTCAACAACATCTCTGAAAAAAATATATATCATAATGACTTTCTTTTCTATTTGCTACACTTTGGTACGTGTCTGCTCCGCTGGCGTTGCATCAATTACTCTCCGAACAACTCGGATATCTGCCTCCATCCATCATTGGGTTAACGCTTCTCGCCGTGTTAGTAATGATCGTTCTCTGCAGGATTATGCTGTTTCTGCACCTATCTAATTAGGTCCTCTATCTGATAGCGACGTGTCTCGTTGAAAATGGGGCTGTTTTGTATTAAAATATGATTGATTGCCTGGTTTGCTTGCTGTGCATCCTCGGGAGTCGATGTAGCAGAGACATCAACCTCGATGAGTCATGAGCAAATGACAGACTGCTTGTTCTGTTCCCTTCAGTTCCACGAACACAGCAACACAATGGTCCATGAGACAGTGGCACGTACACGCACAGACCGAGTTAAGATCCATTTAGAGATGGAGACACAACAGTAATGGAAAGTTGTGAATCAGCTTGCATGCCCCTCCTCCTCTTTGTTTCTTTCTATCTAGCACTTTCCACAAATATGGTACAAAATAGTGACTGGTATGTTCTTTATCAGCCAAGGATCAGTGAAAAGAGGTGCATGACCTTCAGAAAATGTTGATCGTCTACCTTGGGAGGTCAAACTGAATATGATATGTGCTGTTTTGTTGTATTTTATATGAGACTGACATACTTTTTCAACAGTGCACTTTGGGAAATGTCAAAAATAAAACCCTGTTTTTTTTTTTCCTATGATGAAAATATATTACTCTTATATATTTAATGGGTTAGATATGCATATTTACTGTTCAGCAGAGGCTAGCTAGTTTTTAGGCCAAGTGTTGGTTTATAGTTTTGCTATTTTGTGTATACCTTTAAATCATAAAAAAAAATTTTAAATCAAGGTTGGATTTTTCATCCTTTACAAAACAATTTGATGTTTAAAATTAGCCATTTTTTCTGCTGGGTTTTAAAACATTAGCATTTCAAACATCGCTAATGGCACTAACTACAAAAAAAAGTCAATTTGTGCATCTAATGCTAATATAGTCATGGGACCTCCATTGCCAATAGAAATTGTATACTCTATTGAGTAGCTAGGCACTTCTTTTTTTACAAGTACTTTGCGAGCGCTAAAAAAGTATGTTCTATATAGTATTAATGTGTGTAGTGCCATGTTGTTACTGTCATGTGACTTCCCAGCATTCATAAATCCTCTCCCATGGCCTCATGGGATAGAAAACACTTTCAGCGCACTTCAGAATCTTGCCTGAAGAAGTAGGTCATCCGGATACTTTTTGAGTAATCTTTAATGAGTACTGTGAATTCTGACATAATTTTTCTTTCACATACTATTTTCACCTAATTTTTCTTTCACATACTATTTTCACCTATAGTAAAACAGGACTATCACCTATAGTATGCGATTTCAGATGCACCCCTCATCTTGTTGCATGAAGTTAGACAGGAAATGTACACATTTACTTTCTGTATTCACCTTTTTTAATGTCAAATAACTACAGAGGTTAAAAACAAAACACACTTCCTGAAAGTGTCAGGGATGTGGGTGAGGGATGAACCGAGGACTCAATCGCAGGGAAATTAAGGCTTTTATCAATAATAAAAAATAAAACAAAATACAAACACAAACTACCCCGAGGGGGATGACTTGGGATGACTTGACTTGAATTGACAGGAGAGCACATGGCACAAGGAAACACATGACAAGCCATGTGCTCACACCAAACATGACAAAACACAACCACATGGCCATTAAAACAAATCACAAGCCATGTGCTCACACAAAACGAGCGAAAGCTCATCCTGTGCGCTCAGAACAGAATACAAACACACAAAGTGTCCGAATCCCGACACAGAACAGAAACCAAACTAGACCGACGTGCCGGTATCCAAACACCACACCTGCACATGTATCAAGGCATACAGACGCTCGAAACCGTGCGCTCAGACAAGGACAAGACAAAACAGGAGTGTCAGCTCTGTCACAAAACCAAGAAATAAACTAGACAGAAGTGGCACCCTGACAGAAAGTATGGCAAGTTTTATAAAAGTTCCATGTCTGGTGCAGTTTGTTGTTTTCAATGTCAATGTACACAAATGTATGTTAATGATATTCAATTATTTGCATAGAGCACCTTCCATACCACAGTCAGCAAGAGGGCCAACGACTCTAGAATCCTAAATGACCCATGTGCGATAAACAAAAAAACTATCACTCACAACTTTTTACTTGCTGGATGATGATTCATTGACTTTTAATGTTCAGAAAAATCCTGCCAATTGCAATGGGCATAAAGTGCATCTAATACTCCTTTTTGGAAGCTCATCTAATTTATGATTTGAGTGGATCATTTGAATTTTGAGTTATGAACTTAACCACTCAACCACTGAAAACAGGAAGTTCCATCTGTCTTCTTTTCCATAACTCTCTCACGCATATATGAACTGAATGCTTGTAGTTCAACAGAAAGACTCGGGAGAATAATACTGTAACAATTAACCATTTATTGACAGCTCAGCAAGCAATATTATGATAAAGTACTTTAGCGTAGGCCCTGTCCGTAGCTCGCAATCCGGGGGTCCGGACTCTGTATTTACTGCCTGAAGACGAAGCCAGGGGCGCAGCCGACCCCCTGTGAGGTATGGGACGGGACAATCCTGGTGGTGGTGGGGAGGATGGAGGGTAAGGAACCATCTTTGGGAATCACCATATTGCCAGCAGCCATATCACCCTGTAGCCCTAGACTGGTTGCCCACTGAAGCTAAGCAGGGCTGAGCCTGGTTAGTACCTGGATGGGAGACCTCCTGAGAAAACCAGGTTGCTGCTGGAAGAGGTGTTATGAGGCCAGCAGGGGGCGCTCACCCTGTGGTCTGTGTGGGTCCTGATGCCCCAGTGTAGTGATGGGGACACTATACTGTCAAAGAGCACCGTCCTTCAGTTGAGACGTTAAACCGAGGTCCTGACTCTCTGTGGTCATTAAAAATCCCAGGATGTCCTTCGAATAAGAGTAGGGGTGTAACCCCGGTGTCCTGGCCAAATTTGCCCCTTGGCCTCTGTCCATCATGGCCTCCTAACCATCCCCATATACTGATTGGCTTCATCACTGTCTCCTCTCCACCAGTAAGCTGGTGTGTGGTGGGCGTACTGGCGCAATATGGCTGCCGTCGCATCATCCAGGTGGATACTGCACACTGGTGGTGGTTGAGGAGATTCCCCTGCTTCCACGTAAAAGCGATTTGAGGTCCCAGAAAAAGCGCTATATAAAATGTAACGAATTATTGGGTGGAGGTGAATAAAAGCGTCAGCATCTGCGAACTCAGACATGTGTAAGTACCCATCTTTTATGCCACAAGTATTAGAACGCGATTGGATAGATGAGAAGGTAATGAGTGACGTAACGACTGAGTCTTCCCGGCAGAACTTATGCTAAAGCTCTTATTCTCGAGATGCTGTAGTAAATCAAACCAGTCCTCTAGAACGAGACCTAATTAGGTGCAGTTCTGTAAAGCAGTTTAGTCCTGCTCTGGTTGGCACGCAGTTGCAGTTGGGAATAAATTGTGAAAGTGTGTTGTCAAACAGTGAGTAAATCTAATAAAGCCATGTGAGCAGATTTATGCATTCTCTCAAATCAAATTCCATTGAAATTCACAAGGCCTCCTTTGAAAGTATCATAAACAGAGTCAGTTGACCCAGAAAGGTTTGGAGGAAGTTGAACGTAAATAAGGGAGAATGTTTGTCTCTGTTTGTGTTCAGATATGCAAAGCAGACAAGGCTTTGAAAGACCGTAATGAAGCACAGGAGCAGCTTTACATGTGTAATTTTTTTTTCTTCACTTCATAGTTTATAGTTGAACTAGAGTTTTACATTATTTTCATTGCTTACCAAGAATTTTTTTTTTATTATTTCGATAACACAGTCGAGATATAAAATATAATTAATATGGATGAGTAATTAACAGTAACTTCTAAAGCTAATACTTCAGTACTCATGTATTGAGAAATGTGTGTATGATCAATATAAAATTAAATGAAATTTGGTCTGTTACAATTTATCAGCTAAAATATTTTTTATCAGCAAAAACATTATTTTAGTTGACTACAATACGCTGTTTTAGAAAGTGTAAAATTGACTAAAATTAATATGACATTCAGTTCAATTATATGGCAGTGATATACAGCGATAATATGTTGTATACATAGCATGAGAAAACTTTGACTATACATTTAAAAGACTATTTCATCAAAAGTATGAATAAAACAATGACAAAAAATTTACTAATTAGCACTTTGGGTCACTTGTCATTCAATGTTTTTTTTCACTCGTTTTTATTATACATCATGTAAAAATATGACTGCGCAGAAAAGTATAGCATCACTCTCTTCAACATGCCACTCGATTTGGGGAATGAATGAATCGCCAAAGTTTATTACATTAATTAATTATGACATAAACTTTTTTGTTCACCAGCCACTGTGGCTAGAGGTTTTCCAAAGTTTTCCAAAGTTCAAAATTTTCACTGGGCACAATTTTGACATCGATACCATGGGGGAAAACTGCTATATAGATATTTTTAACATTATCTCATAATTTGGCAGCAGGTATATGAGCACCTAATATACCTGCTGTCACTTTAATACTTGACGCACTGATCCATTATACTGTTACACGCGTTTTCTTTCTCAACTCTTTACATTCACTGAAAACACAACCGACTGTGTTTACATGAATACTCGCCAAGTATTCGGCATTTTGACATTATTTTGTGTGTATTTGACTGTTTAAGCTCAATAAGCAGCGAAAAAGAACTCAATTTAGTACTGAGAGGAGGCTTTATGTGGGTGCACCTTGGGTGTGAGTAAAAACTCTGCAGGAATGAGTAATATTATGCACAATATGTGCAATCGCACGCCAAAATTCAAGCCCTGTAACACCAACAATATTCATCTGGAGCAAAAGGGGAGGTGAGTTTGTGTGTCACTCGCTGTTGGAAAGATAAGAGAGTGAGAAATCCTGGGATTTTTATGACCACAGAGAGTCAGGGCCTCGGTTTAACGTATCATCCGGAGGACGGTGCTCTTTGACAGTATAGTGTCCCCGTCACTATACTGGGGCGTCAGGACACATGGTGAGCACTCCCTGTTGGCCTCACTTCCACCTCTTCCAGCAGCAACCTGGTTTTCTCAAGAGGTCTCCCAACCAGGTAATAACCAGGCCCAACCCTGCTTAGCTTCAGTGGGCAACCAGTCTAGGGCTACAGGGTGATATGGCTGCTGGCTTGTCACCAGTGGGTTTAATGTCAAGCCCTGATTAATTCAGAGGTTTGTTCAAGTCCCTAAGCATTTGTAGCAGTATAAGCAATAACTAGACGTGTACATTTTCCACAGAGAATGTGAGTGCTGCTTGCCGTGGCAAAACTCAACAGTAGGCAGTTACTAGGGTCTTTGCGTGATTTATTGAACTCAAAAGTCATAGAAGTCATTCAATGTTTTTTTCACTCGTTTTTATTGTACATCATGTAAAAATCTGACTGCACAGAAAAGTATAGCATCACTCTCTTCAACATGCCACTCGATTTGGGGAATGAATGAATCGCCAAAGTTTATTATCTTAATTAATTTTGACATAAATTTTTTTGTTCACCAGCCACTGTGGCTAGTGGGTTTCCAAAGTTTTTTTAAGTTCCAAATTTTCACTGGACACAATTTTGATATTGGGCCCAGACATCTGTGTGACATTGACATCTGTGGTTTTCCAAAGTTCCAAATTTAATAGATTTGGAGAAAGCTAAGTCTGTGCAATGTTCCGGTGGTGACTGGTGTTGCTATACGGTTGCTAGGGTGCTCTAAATGGGTGCTAGGGCGTGGCTAGACAGTTTTCATGGTGATATTTAAAGAGGCCATTCACTTGTCTCTATGATGTTCTGATCCAGAGATATATATATCCCTCACAACTTTTTTCATTGGAAGTCTATGGGGTGGTTGCCCATCTTTTCATCCACACTCTAAAAAACGTTGGGTTATTTGTTTAACCCAACCGATGGGTTACACATATTGGGTCAATATGTTGGGTTATTTTCCAAAATATTGGGTCATTTATAAAATCGTTGGGTAATTTTTTAGAAATAACCCGACGGTTGGGTCAGATAATCTTCGGTTTCCGCAGCGACGGTTCAAATTTTAACGGTCTAGTGACAGATAGTCAACAACAGAAGCTGCTGCTGCTGCATCCTGATAATGAAAGGTAAGTCATATATGTTTTATATAACATCAAGTATTGTGTACTGAGACATTGAATATAATTATTATACAACTGAATTTTATATTTTTTAAAAACGAAGTTCCCTTTAGTCCGTTTTCCGGGAAGTGAGATCGATTGGAAATTAATCCTAGCTATCCCCGTGAGCTCGCTAGCAGTAATAAAGTAATTAATTATAACATTATATTAGCGAAACCGTTTAGAGATGTACTAACGTTACCAGTAAATTACCTAACGTTACTACAGTAGCTAACGTTAGGCCTAACGTTAGTCTGAAATCACTATCTAGCATTACGCCTGGTTTGCGGTAACTTTATTCGTTATAGCAAATGTATTAAAGGGACTTTAGTGATGGTCTGTCCCAGCTGAAGCAGTGCTCTAGACTACTATTTGTACAGGTGCGACTACAATTGTCACTAAATGCGGGACGAAAGAGCTCTACTCAGTTGAACTGTAGTGCACGGACCATTTATCAGCTCAGCCCTGTGGCGCGAGCTCAGACATCGGCCACACGACACCACAACAGCGGTGTGAGATGCAGTGAGAACCGTTTGAATTCGCACAAATCTCCGAGATGAAAGAAAGATGAAAAAATGCAGATATTCCCAACAACATTGAAGCGTAAAACATGAAACACAATGCGTAAAACACAATGTTGCACATTGTGCAACAAATAAACGATTAGTTCATGATTAGTTAAAGAGAGATTATTTTCCAAAACACAGTTTACCTTGATTTACTGTAGTACCACAAACTTTAACTATGGTAGTTTGGCAGAAATGTGGTATATTCATAATGAATGTTGTTGTATTAATAGTCATGTATGTGCATGCAACTGTATTAATACATGAGTAGCTGAAGCATCCAATTATAGTATTTTTTTTCTTATGAAATTTTTGCCTTTTATTTGTTGCACTAAATGTGTTATACTTTTGTTTTAGACAAATGGCTTAATTTGTGAAGCAGACTACAACAGGTGATCTTCTGCCTTTTAATTGAAACCTTTCAAGGTGAGTAATCTATTGAAATAAGTGATATATAAAAGGGTTTTTACAAAATTATTTTTAAGGACTAGCTTACTTTTCTGAAAATATTTCTTATTTTCTGCTTCATTCTAACACAGGAAGGAGTAAATGAAAGTTTTACACTGCTGGATGACAATGGTTCTCAACTCTGGTCCTGGACAGTACGCCTTCCTTATCTGGCACCAGTCTTGGACTCCCTCTACTAACAAGCTGGTAAGTTGAATAATGATTAGAGAGACCAAATGTGCAGTGCTGGGGCTACTACAGATCCAGTTAATTGCTTATGTTTTTTTGTTTTTTCAGCTGTCTTCCCTCATTTTAATACAGTATGTTTTCATTTCAGTAGAGTCTAAGCTGTCTGATGACTGACAATAATATGGCAAAAAGAAAACAAGAAGTCCTCAGAGCCAAGTCCAGGAGTTCATGAATTCACACACCAACTCAACAAACTGCAATGCGTGGAATTGATCCTCTGGAACAAAAACTATTGAAGAAATCATTAGAGAACATCCCAGACTTCACAGTTTTCTTGGAATGGTGAGTTTAATTATGTTCAGAATAGAGAGTATGCGCGTGACGTCACCGTCGAGTGACTGCGGTTACGCCCACTGAGTGGCAGAATGACTGCCGCGAAAAAAACACAAAACACATCAAAAATGGGAAAGAGCTTTAAGATTTATTTGTACAACTAGATTTGACAAGAAATTTGCGGTATTTTTTACAGACTGCCGAAAGCTACTGTCCAGTTGTAGTGGGAATTTCGGAAAATTTTACTGACTCGGATCTTTGAATCTCTTTTTTTCAAGTAATTTCATTAATTTCAGCAGAATGTATTTAAAATGTTACATGTCAATTGCCAAATTCATCAAACACATCAAATGCTGATCACATTTAGAATAAGAAAAAAATTGCAATGCTAGGAAGAGGCCAAATTATGAGAAACGGAAACGATTAATTCATTTATCTGGGTTTTTCAGGCTATGCAGTCTATTAGTTTACCTCACCTCCTGATCTAAGCCGTTCATTCATCCCGTGACATCCCTTTATAAACTGAGCTACGCAGTCTGTACCGGAACCAGAATTGATTCGTTCACGTTTCGAGTCTATCGACTTTGGGTTCGAGTCATTTCTTTTAACACGTAACAGCCCCATAGACTGAAGCTCTGCAGTCGGTACCGGATACAGTATTGATTAGTTCATCTCTCGGGTTTGAGTCGTTCAGTTTTATGTCACGTAACTGTGTGTTGTTATTGGACTATATGTATAATATATATCTTTAGCAAAGTGATTTTCTCCATCATAGATAAAGTTTAAAGCATTACCAACTCTACCACATTCATATGGAAAAGAACCATCATAACAGAAATTATTAAATTATAAATTGAAGGAAATTAAAAAGCTTTAATTTGAGACCAAAAACGCAGCATATTACTGTTAAAAAAACTGACTAAGTGCTTGTTTATAAGAAAGTTTGGGAATTATTAACTTATGTGTCCAGCGCTGTCACATCATTTCACATGACAAAAGAACGAAAGACTAGAATCGAAGAATCAGACCCGAAGACTCGAGAGGTGAACTAATCATGTATCTTTCCGGTACTGACAGCATAGCCTCTGAGACTGACGAAAAGAATGAAAGATTTGGACTCGAACCTGAAGACTCAAGAGATCTACTAATCAATTCTGTTTCCAGAACAGAACTTATAGGATGTTGTGCATGCGCAGTCAACTCAAAATGAAAGAATCGTTTTATGAACCGACGCGAGTGCTTTGTGCAAAAAATCATAATTGTTGTGTTCACGCTCTTGTCTTCTGCTCTCGCATTTAACACAACACGCATGTGTCGAGGTGCTCTCGTGTTTGAGTTTAATATTTTGCAAATAAAGTGGTCAATTATGGTTAAGGGATAGAATATACTCATCATGCTTCATAAAATTGAGGTTGAACCACTGGAGTCGCATGGATTACTTTAATGACGTCTGCTACCTTTCTGGGGCTTAAAGTGATAGTTGCGTAGCTGTCAATGAAGGGACAAAAATATCTCAGACTCATCAAAAAGATCTTTATTTATGTTCCGAAGATTAACGAAAGTCTTACAGGTTTGGAATGATATGAGGGCGAGTAATTAATGACAGAGTTTACATTTTTGGGTGAACTAACTCTTTAACAGCAGGTGTGATGAGTAATTAGAGTGACCATAATTTAATTCAATACAGCACTGCTGTGATGTAACTTTTTCATAATTTAAACTGTTGATGTTGTCACAGTGCATGGCCAACTGAACTTTATTTATTCTTTTAAGGTTGGAAGTGGAACTGACATGGTGCCGATCTGAACAGTGAGACGAGCCCGGATCCACGTGACGATGCTTGGGGACAAAGAGAACTCGCAAGTTTTTATCATATTCAGTGTGACAGCAGTTGAACAGAAGACTTTATTTCAAGCAATGGATCTGTTTCAAAAATGTTTAACATCTATGACATAAACTATTTCAAGACCTCTGCATCCATTTGGGAGTTTTTGTAGCATGCAAACTTTAATATATCCGGAGGAGTTCCTTCAACACATTGCTGCCTCATTAAGAACTTTGATCATCATCATCATTAGGTCCAGTAGTCAACATATGTATTTTTAGTTGTATTACTTAAGGTATGTTACACATCAATGCATTCAGTGTACAGTTGAAGACCTTTTAATAAAGTTGTGATTAGAATTTAATGTTATTAATTTGTGTATTTTGTCCATATTTGTATAGGTTTTGAATTTAGTGATTTTTGAATTTGTGTGCTGTATGCATTTTATGTATTTGTACTCTATGTACATGTTTTGAATGTGTACTGTTTGTACATATTTGCATAGGTTTTGAATTTATTATGTGTGTTGTATGTACACTTGTGTATTTTTAATTTATGTACACTATTTACATTAAATGCTAGACTCCCCAATATATAGTTTGTAATTTAAAAATATATTTGTTGAAACATATGTATTGTTTTATACAAATAAACAATCTGTATTTGAAAACAGTGCATTTTATTTATTAAAATAAGGTCATAAATAAAAATAAATATTTAACTAAACAGTTGGGTTATTTTAACCCAACTGGCGTTTAACCCAATGCATTGGGTTAAAAATAACCCACAGTTGGGACGGTGCTATACTAACCCATAGTTGGGTTACATGTTGGGTTATTTTTAACCCAATATTTTTAAGTGAGCACTGAATGAACATACTACGCCTGATCGCTTATAAAAGTCATAAAACACACCTCTCCTCAATAAGCTTCCCAATTTGACACCTTACTATAGACAGTCAAACGTTAATGCTTTGGACAAGTGTTTTAAAATGCATGAATCACATATTGCTTTGGTATGTTGCTTTGGATTATAAAGCAACTGCTATGCTTATGCTATGAAAACATAAATGTAACTGCATCTGATTATTAAGGTTCTGGGGCTTGTGTTGAACACAGCATGAAAAATATGAGCATTAATTGGGGAGGTCAAGGATTCAGGCTTGGAATGTGACCCCTGACCTGTCTTCTGAGAGACGCAGCAGGCGTGGAGGTGAGGTTAATCGGCCCTCGCAGGTGACAGTCTTTCAGCCGACACGTGCACGGACGCGGCCCACCACAATCCTTCATTGTGACTGAATTAAGCAAAAGGAATTTGATTCGACTCGTCTCTCTTCTGAAACCTGCCGGGCAAGGTCAATCCCCTCATTCTGTAAGACAGAAAAATCAACGTGACACGGCCTCAAAGACCGGATCAATTCCTATTCACGCGTTAAGCCGCCCGCAGTGAGAGGCTTGGAATTCAAGCCCAAATGTAATTTAGCGTACGGCAGCCAAGGGTGAGTAATATGACAGGAAGGATGGTGATTTAAACAGCTTTTACATGACTGGAGCACTCCCAAGGAAAGACTCCAGATTTATTGCCACCAGTTGAGGTGATGCATTGCTACTTTATTTTTATTTTTATTCCAATCGGTGGGTTTCTAACTCTGAACTCAGTGTTGCATCATGTCTAGATAAACGAGACAAATACAGCAGGCATCAGGGTGGTCGTGGCAAACCTGCTCCAGCTCCAGAGGAAGTCTCAGAGCTTCATTTTCCAGTGTATTTCCTTCCTTCTGTCTCTCTACAAGATGGACATGTAGAAGCGTTCAGTGTGTGCTGAAAAGTTTGAGAACTGTTTCCATTCTCACATAATTCACATGTGACTCTTGCATGGGTATTGCATTTTCATAAGTTCAGCACATTTAGTTTCAAGTCAGTAGTCATGTTTTTGCACAAATATATTATATTTGAAATGGAAAGGTGTTGTTAAAGGGTTAATTTACACAAAGTTCAGAACAGTTTGTTCCAACTGTACAACTTGGAACATAAAGGATGTTTTGCAGAATGTCTGGGCTGCTGTGTTTCTTGTAGTGGTTTAAACTATCAATCTTAAAAAACAAAACACTAAAAAGTATCATAACTTGTGAACTTTATGAAAATGTGGTTCACACAAGAAATTCTAACAGTTTGGACAGTTAACAGGTAAATCATAACAGAATTTTTATTTTTGGGCAAAGTAACTGATTAAAGCGGTAATGCATGTTCATATAGTGAGGTTCAAAAGACTGAATAAATCTGCTTCTTCTTTTTTTCATTGTGACCTAAACAAAATATAATTTGGAAGTGTGCAGTTCGTACACTAGCCTACTGTTCAAATTCAAAAGTTTGGGGTTGGCAAGATTTTTGTCATATAAAAACAAAAAACAAAAAACAAAAAACATTTTATGCTGAATTATTTGATTACAATACAAGTGACATTGTCAAATATTGTTACAGTAGAAAATAATTATTTTAAAATGTAATTTATTCCTGTGATGTCAAAGCTGAATTTTAACGTGATGCTTTTTTTTCAGAATTCTCTGATAAACAGAAAATTCTAAAGAACTGCATTTATTTGATATAGACATTTTTGTAACATTATAAATGTATTTAGTCACTCTTTATCAATTTAATGCATGTTTGCTGAATAAAAGTGTTCATTTATTTTAAACCAAATTCATAAAGACGCTTCCATTGAATCACAATGCACTTTAGCACAGTTTACAGAGTGTTGATATCTTCAAGGAAATATCAACCCAACTTCTAAACCACAAAATCAGTCACCTTCATTAAACCCTGTGCTTTTTTTTTTTTGGTCCAGCAACAATAACAGTCTGCATCAATTTGGATTCCAGCTGAGACACGTGAGAAGAGCTTTCAGGCTGCATGCAACTTTAAAACGATTCCCTCCGCCATGTTCTGTCTCTCTTTGTATCCAGAGAACAGAAGTTGTCTCATGTGATTTATGGAAGCGTGAGTAACAGGCTAATCTGCTGGGCTGGTCAGTGGTTGGAGGTCTTTGTGTGTTGGCCTCAGGCACTGTGGTCTTTAATGGCTGAGGCTCCACGCCATCATCTGCTTCGCATTGGTGAGCGGTGCATTGCATTATGGGGTCACTGAGGTTCTCCTCCTCATGTTCTCCTGTGGTTTGGAGGGTCTTCACGAGAATATTTGAGAAACCATTGTGGAGTTTTTGCATATTTAAGACACGCTGTGCACAAAGAATGAATTGTGCATGAGTGCTGTCTTGCGTTGTTTCAGCATTTGATTAGCTAAACTGCACAAACATACTAAAAAATAATAACAATGATGGACGCAATTTGCATGATGCTCGTTCACTGAGGATGCAGCAGACTAAATTTATCTGGTAAACCGTATTGGTACTGAACAGCATTGCTCCATCATTATGTATGTACCTAGAGCTCTGAAATAAACACAAATTCCTAGTGTGTTTGCGTACATATGGCGAATAAAGCTCATTCTGATTCGGATCATTGTGAAATTGGCTCTTCAGAAAGTATACTGACTACACTGTGTCTAGATAGAACACCCTTCTCCATCATTTGATGTATTACTGCTGCTATGAGCAATAGAAACACATCTTTTTATATTTTATTAAAGTTAAAGTCACCAAAACAAAAACAAAAACAAGAGTATTTGAATTCTACATACAGCCCCTTTAATATAAATATAAATATGCAAAGTGCTTTAACAGCGCAAAAAGAGCATGCTTAAACTGTATTGTGAGTCGTTTGTGAGTAAGACATGGTTTTGTGATGAAAACTGCATTTCTGTCAGGACCACTATCGTCAAATACGGTTGACAATTAGCATACAGTTTGGATTGGCGGTATGGTTCTATTCTGGGCAAGAACTCCCTTTGCATCCTTGCAGCCTATAGCATGGATAAGAGCAGGGAGAGCAGCAATAACCCCTCTTGGGGTAAACAGAACAGAACCAACATAAATGTCTTGCAGATATCATTAATTAATAAAGATTTTGATGTACAACATAATTGAGAATTTAGTCTGATTCCGGGGAATTCAGAATGCCAAATCCTGACTAGGCGACAGGGGGAGCTGGGGATGGAGGAGGGTAATTCGCTCCTGAGAAACCCGATAGCTGCTGATAATACAGAAGGAGCTTATATATGTATACAGTGATATGCGTCTAGGTAGACGTGGATCAGGTGAGAGTCAGCTGATGCAAGCTTGACTAATCTGACCAGCCAGAACTGACGCTACGCTTGATTTAAATGTGGCGCAACTGTTAGTAAATGGACCCCTCAGTGTTTGAAGTTTTTTGCATGTGAAGTTTGAAGATGCTGTATAATCAGGACTTTTTCTTTGTAGCATAATTCATAAACAGCCGTTTTATCATGCAGACAGTTTTCTGTTGTGTATTTCATTGAGGGGAACAGTTTCCGTGCGGCTGAACGCTATAAAACCTGCTGGTGCTGACATAATTACTCAAACAGCTATGATGCATTTGGACTGCGTAAAAATGTGCCCGGGAGCACACAGGAAAACATTGCTGTAACCTCAATGCATGTTCAGCTGACAGCAGAAAGAGAAAGAGAGGTAGAGAGAGAAACGGTGAGAAAGAAAGCAAATGAGAGAGAGAGAGGAAGTCCTGTGATGACTCAATGGTAAATTGATTTGGGCTTCTTGTGGCAGATGAGTCAGAGTTTCCACTGTGACCAATTCTCTCTCTCTCTCTCTCTCTCTCTCTCTCTCTCTCTCTCTCTCTCTCTCTCTCTCTCTCTATCACTTCCTTTGTTTGTTTGTTTGTGTGTGTGTGTGTGTGTGTGTGTGTGTGTGTGTTTTATTGTGCTAAAACTCATTTAGTGACCTAAAGTGATGTCCAGCCAAAGAAAATTTACATCTTTGCCCTTTATTCAAATATTATAATTTTTTCAAAAAGATTTTGTAAGCATATTGCATAGTTTTTTATTACATATTGAGTAATTAACATATTACTCAATATATTGGACATACAACTTGTCAATTTATGCTGCTATAAATCAATGCATTTAAATGGCTAAACGGCTGTTAGAAAAAACAAATCTGAAGGAACAATTTAGTCACCATGTTGTTTCAAATCTGTATGCGGTGTTATTTTTTTATATGTGGACCACAAAAATAGGAGAATATTTGAAGTTTCTTTACACATACAATAACATTTCATGGTGGTACAGCTCCAAAAAGACACCATAGAAGCACAACTTTTTCTGTATGACTTGTGCGCTAAAGTCTTCTGAAACCATATGATAGTTTTTGTGACTGTTAACTGTTATTTCCTGATAATCAACTCCATTGAAGCTTTAAAATGGACTACAAAAATGTTGCCATTACATTAGATCTGGGTTTGAGTTGGAATGAGCTCCCTTTCGAGAGCGGTAACTGTACATTGCGTAGCTACGCTGCGGGAACTCCTCCCTTCTCCACTTTTGTTGAAATCTTATGGGCTAACGCCAGCTTGGAACAGCTGGCCAATTGTCAAGAAATTTGCAAATACTGACAGGCTTGCAGGCACTATAAAATGCATGGGTGCGACAATTGCGTCAGAATCTCTTTCTTCACGCTGTCATCGTTGAAGTTGCACCTGATGACTAGTTACCTTTTCTTCCTCGCACCCGATGGCTTACCTTTGCAGGATTTGTGCGGGCCCCATCGACCTGCCCCACACCTACGAGTACTGCGCCGCCTGCCTGGGCCTGGCCTACGTCGAGGCAGCCTTCTTGGACTCCACGTGCGTGCACTGCGCCGACCTACCGGTGCGCACTCGAGAGGGTTTTTGCTATTACGGGGTCGAGGCCCACTGAAGGTTCACGTACATACTGATATGTGTTTATGCCGTTATGTTGCCCTGTATCCTTCAGTGCAACTGGCTATTCTGATCTAACTGCGTATATTCACAGTTGTCGTCGCTATGGCCGCTGGCGCTGCTGTACACTACATACTGATATGTGTTTATGCTGTTATGTTGCCCTGTAATCTTCGGTGGAAATGGCTATTCTGATCTAACTACGTATACTCACAGTTGTCGTTGCTACGGCCGCTGATGGGGATGCTGTTGCCTCTTCGTGGGCCTGGTCTAGAGGTATGTCTTCCAGGATTTATGTTACCTTTGCTGCAGGCTGGTCTTCTCAGAACACCTTCACCAGATTTTACAAGATGGATGTACCCTCTGTGGCACTGGCTTCTCAAGTGCTTTCGGTGAGATAAATTCCTTACTCATGTACTGTGAACTGTTAGTTGCACGCAGTGCAATGCTACTGACTCTGTGTATATGGCTACTAGTGTTTAAGTTGTTACCGCTAACGCTGTTGACACTGTGTTTACTTTCATGCTTGAGTGCTTATTGTGTTGTGTTGCTTTCATTGCATTTGTATATACAATTTTGATAGGGTCGGGGATGGGTCTAGTTCCACCTATCAGATGCGAGCACTCCTAGCGTAGCGGCTATTGCCTGACTGTCTGTCTCTTCCATGGCTGGTGTAGCTTGGCCCCGTTTTACTTGGGCTTATCTTCACTACTCTCACGGCGGGATTTAATATAGTTCCCGCAGCGTAGCTACGCAATGTAAAGTTACCGCTCTCGAAAGGGAACGTCTCCGGTTACTATCATATCTTCGGTTCCCTGAGAGGTGGGAACGAGACATTGCGTTTGCCGCCATGTTCGCTGTTTGATCAGCTGTGCAGCGTTCAGTCGTGATTCTGACACAAGTGTCGCGCCCATGCATTTCATACTGCCCGCGAGCCTGTCGGTATTTGCATACTTCGCAACAATTGTCCAGCTGTTCCAAGCTGGCGTTAGCCCATAAGATTTCAACAAAAGTGGAGAAGGGAGGAGTTCCTGCAGCGTAGCTACGCAATGTCTCGTTCCCGCCTCTCAGCGAACTGAGGTTACGATAGTAACCGGAGAGGTTGTGCAGTTTCTTGTTCAATTTCCTGAGTTGGTTCATGTTTCCTTTGACCCTGTTCATTAGTTGCCATGGTTTTTAAACTTCCCTTATGTGGTACACCTGTCTCTTGTTAATTAACTTGTTTAGTCCCTAGTGTTTCCCTGTGTATTTTTAGCACTCATTTTCAGTTGTTCTTTGTCTGTTATTGTCAATGAAAAGTGGTTGTTCTGTTTGAAGTTTTTGAGATTGCCAAGAAGCCTGTGTATTTTTGTTATTTTTATTTTGTTATTAATTAAGACTGCTGCGCATCGATCCTGCTTTTTCATTCCCTGCTGCAACCATGCTGAAATAAAAAAAAAAAGTCATTATTACTCACCCTCATGTTGTTCCAAACCCGTAAGAACTTCGTTCATCTTCGGAACACAGATTAAGATCTTTATAATGAAATCCTAGAGCTTTCTGTCCCTCCATTGAAAGCAACGCAACTACCACTTTCAAGCCCCATAAAGGTACTGTAGTAAAGACATTAAATCAGATCATTGAAGTAATCCATGTGACTCCAGTGGTTTAACCTCAGTTATATGAAGTGACACAAGTGCTTTGCATGCATGCAGGAACATTTTAATTTTTGGTTGAACAAACCTTTTAAATCTTCACATGTAATCAGAGAATAACAACAGAAATTTGGGCCTCTTCCTCACACAAAGCAATCATACGTCTTCAGAAGAAATTGGAATATTTAGCACAAGTTTTCTGTGGTCATGCTTATTTTCAAAACTATTATATTATATTATATTAACAAATTATATAAATGAACTATTCTGTGCAGATGGAGAAGGATAAAGAGTTTGGAACTATATTTAATGTTATTGTATATATGCTAATTACACTGAATGTTAAATTCACATTGAATTTGTCTACATGACAAGGAAACCTCCCTACGTTCTTAAAAATAAAGGTTCCAAAAAGTGGTTTTGATAGTAATGTTGTAAAAGAACCATTTTAGGTTCCATAGCCCCTTTAAAGAAAAAAAAAAAGTTCTTTCAAAAACTTTCACACCGGAGGAACCTTTTCTTAGTTCTTAGAACTATTGGCGAAAGTACCTGGATTTTGGCTATTTTAGTTCTAGGAACTCTTTTGGAGGAACTAATTTAGCTCCTACTTCAGAGTATGGTCTAAACCAGCACTATAGGAACTATCCGTGACGTAAGAGTAGGCCTATACGCTGATTTGCCAAACACACGCAAAACACCAGCACCCGCCATTTTTAAAAAGGCTGTGATAGCCTATATATTTACTCCAGAAACTATACGAACATGGAAAACGGTGATAAATGTGCGTCTTAACCTTTACTGAGGAGAAAATACAACGCAACTTTGAGGGGACCAAGCGAAACATGATTGTATTGATATGCTATTTCTGCTCAGCTAGTAACACTGGACATCAACCACACGGCATACGCTACTAACTTTTCATGACTGTTGACTTTCTATGCATAATAGTTCTATCTAATATCATATTAGACAGGACTGTTAGACAAATCGTAAACTAATGAACACGGAGAATGAGAGCATTATTTGTTTGCTCAGGCTCTGCCTGGCGTTCTCTGCAAAATAAGTCACAACAACAAGCACGGCTTACCTCACTTCAGAGTGAGCGGCGCGAATGCAACCAGAAAACATTCCTAGGGGAACCATTAGTTCTCGGGGAACCACCCTGGTGGTTGGTTCCTAGAACTATCTGGTGCGAAAGCCCCCAATGTGAAGAACATCTTAATAATCTAAAGAACCTTTTACCACTCTAAATAACCCTTAGTGCAATGTAAATGTTCTATGGATGTTAAAGGTTCTTCATGTGGGACTCTTATCTTGTTCTGATTTCATGAATAGTTGACCTTGGAAGCATGTCAGAGATGGTTTGTGGCCATCAGGTTGCTGTGGCCTACGACTGGCTGATCATGAATCAGACGTAGGTGGGTCACGAATGCTCTCTCTCAGAATGAGAAAGCTCGTGAGTGGGAACACCAGCTCTGAATATGTGGGCTGAGGCAACAAGAGCTACAAATAAACACTGGGGGGATTTTTTTTTTTTTTTTCACTGTAACAGCACGGTTATGCATGTATAAGCTAGAAAACTGGATACTTTTGATTGTGTAAACTTGGCTGCATTTATATGATTTAAAAATACAGCAAAAACAGAAATATTGCGAAATATTATTACAATCTAAAATAACTGTTTTCTACTTTAATATATTTTCAAATGTAACGTATTCCTGTGATGGTAAAGCTGAATTTTCAGCATCATTACTCGAGTCTTCAGTGTCACGTGATCCTTCAGAAATCATTCTAATATGAGGATTTGCTGCTCAAGAAACATTTTTTATTATCATTTTGTTGTGTGTGTGTGTGTATGTGAAGTCATTGGTCTCATTTGATAATTTAATGCACCATCGCTAAATACTTATTTAGTACTGATTTATTTTTTCCAAAATAAAGAAGAATTTTAAACTTTTTAAAGGTAAAGCGTGTATGTATATGTGTGTGTGTGTGTGTATATATATATATATATATATATATCACATTCACAATTGCAAAATATTGTGCTGCAACAGGTCTGAAAAAAATTATATAATCAATGTTATGACAACATATGTTTTTACATTGCTTTTACTCATCAAAATAAGCTAAGCAATTTTTTTTAATTATAAGTTATACAAGATTAAACTACTTATGTAATTTAAGTTGAAATGACTTAAACATCCATGTTGATTGAACAAAAAAATGTAAGGCAGCAACTTTTTTTTTTACAGTGTGCCATTTTTTTATTTATTTTTATGTTCTATAAACATGGAATGTGCCAGTTTATATTAGTCTCTATGAAATGGATGAATAACAACATAATTTTTGAATAAAATCAAATAGCTTCAAATAACTTCTAATATGGCACACAAGTATTTTATGGTGTTTTTAGTTTTTTTGCCTATAATACCCCTGTGGTGTCATAAAAAAATGGTTTTAGGGTTCCATATAAACAATAACATACAGGTTGCATTCACGTTTTAAATAACATGGGGCTGAGTAAATAATGACATTTTTGAGTAAATTATTCATGTAACCTGAACCCTATAACATTAACTGTGAATATGCTGTTGACAATCTCAGATCGCCACTCCGAACACACTGACCAGCTGATTCTGCAGTCCTCCAGTGGTCATCCTGACCTGTGTCTGGTGTTGCAATGGCTGTAATGGCAGCGTTCTGATAAGACGTGCCCTACATATACACACGTGTGAGTTCTCGGGGAGATAATACTCTTTGATATGGCGGCTCCTCTGATAGCATCTCGATACATGTGGCAAGCTGCTAACTGCGAAGGCGACACTTGTTCTTACAGATGCAGAGATAACTGCAACAAAGCATCACCAGTAGGAAGAGCTTCACTTTATTTGGCTGTGAAGGTGATAAGGGATGCTCTGTTATTCTTTCCCCTTTGTTGCCACGGATACAGCAAATGAAATTAGTGAGCCGGGGATCAAAACATGACATGTGTTTATCTATAATGCTCGCTCTCTGCTCTCATCTAATGTTAGAGTCAGGAAAATATCAAGAATAGACACATACACACTTTGTGTTGTAAATATAGAATGTTCTCTTCCAGAAAATGTTAGTTATTTAGCAAACATATATATATTTATTCGGTAGTTATTTTATAATCTATAACACAATCTATTTATTTAAGTAATTCACACTTAATGTACAGTCACTGACATAAAATAAACTCAGACCTGGTCTTGTATGACACTAAATTATTTTATTTTGCAGTCCTAACCTAAAAAAATTCAAATTGATTTAAAGATTTTAAATGATTTTATTGTGTGAGGAGAAAGGTTGCAAAAGAAGAAATGACATAGTTATTGGTTGTATTTAACCGCTGAACTAAACACTTCTGCAGACATGTTGCAGTTTATAAATGAAAATGTAACATCAGAATTAGTCACCGATGTAATTTCAGATAACTGTGGGAGGAAGATCTGTGTAGACAGAAACTAACCACAGCCTGACTGTTGTTTCAAGATGAGAGCTGTAGAGATACATGCACAAATGCCCTTTGAAAGACAGACAATGTTAGGCTATTTTAAATGCAACTAAATGTGGCCTTGACATGCTGATATCTTTCTAAGATATTGATTCCAGTCCTGCTTGCATTGTATTAGCGACGAGTAACCAAACATGGCCTTTTATAGAAAAAATACAGATCAGTTTCACCCAGTCATGTAGACATCAATACTGATTTAATCTAGTCATATTGTAAAAGCCGTTAAGCGTGATTTTAGTCAAGTAACCTAGAACATGTTTTTGTATCAACACTGTTTCATATTAACCAATCACTGGCCTATGTAAATAGAATACACTGTAAAAAAACTTTAAAAAAAAAAAAAAAAACATATTAGGGCACTTTTTGTGTCTCACAGATACTAAGAAATGTGAATTACTTGAAACTACATTAAAACCCAAATTAGATCAATTGTCCCAAATAGATTTCAAATTTGAAACTTTAAGGTTTGTGAGTATCCCAGCATGTACACGCTGACCTAAAGTATCTTTCAGGCTTTTGGATTTGGGTTAGGGCTGCAACTGATGTTGATCCTAGACCATAATCACATTGTAATCTAGAAGTCATCAATGTAGTTTTACTTAGTCATTCTGCATTCACTCCCCAGTGAGCATCCTGAAGGAACGAGATTAAAAAACGTATTCCCGATAATGATTGCTAAAACCCTGTAGAAATTTAAAGACAATCTTTTAGGATTTTAACCACCTATAGTGTTCCACATTGACTGTCCAATAGCAAGACATTATTACAATTGGGTTCTCTCAAAGATTACACAAAATGCAATAGGCTTAACATTGGACTGGATGGAAACTAAAAAATCCAAGAACATTTCGTGACCAGGGCTGTAATTTCACCCAGTCATGCTGCAGAAACAATCAGTGTAGTTTCGTCCAATCGTACAGTACGGTAGGTTCTCCGGGGAGTCATATTTCAGAATGGGCTTCTTGGCAGCTTGTTCTGAATGAGAATGAAGGCAGGCCACGGGCTGGATGACTCATGGTCATTGATGAAGAGCTCAGCGTTCAGATCCTGTGCAGGGACCACTGGAAGAACGTCTCCCCTCTCACTTGTGCACGATGCTCTCTCCCCCAACGTATTCATGAAATCTCTTTATTTTTAATCAAATTCAAATGTAATTTATTTCTGTGATGCAAAGCTGAATTTTCAGCATCATTACTCCAGTCTTTAGTGTCTTTCAGAAATCATTCTACTATCAATTATTTATGGTGCTCAGTCAAAGGACTGAAAAGAAAAAATTCTTACTCAAAACCTTTGAATGGTAGTCTGTCATGGTTTCCTCAATTTTAAGCAGGGAGATTTTTATTTTATTTATTTTTTTACCATAATGATAATAATACATGTTTCTTTTGCATCAAATCAGCATTTTAGAATGATTTCTGAAGGATCATGTGACACTGAAGACTGGAGTAATGATGCTGAAAATTCAGCTTCGCATCTGTCAGGATTATGTTCTGTTAAGTGTGTTTTAGTTCTGATTTCCTGTGACCTAGTTTCCCAGTCTGTGTCATTCATATATTTCCATACATGTTTCACCTGCTGTTCGTTAATTATCTCGTTAGTTCCCTCGTCTGATACATATACTTCCTGTTTTTGTCATGTCTCGTCCATGTTTTATATGGTTGTATTATCCTGTTTCCTGAGTTTCCCTTGCCTGTATGATTTACGAGTTTGGATTAACGGCTGTTGATCTCCTTTGTTTTTGTGCGCTTTGTATAGCCACCCGTGACAGCCTCACATGAATAAATTACATTATAAAAGATATTCAAATAAAAACAGTTCTTATAAATTGTAATAATATTTCACAAAAGCATAGCTACTGCTTTTGCAGTATTTTTGATCAAATAAATGCAGCCTCTGTGAGTATAAAATCTGAATTATTTGCATATAAGTATGTGTGTGTGTCATTCTGATCTCCTAATAGATTCTCCTGCGATTAGTCACTATATTTCAGATTGCACAGTTATGCTGCCTCAGTCATTACGCTGCCATAGCCATTGTTTTTGTTATTTATTACAGAGGCATGATAATTATGTTGGCAGTACTATTTCAATGGAATGCGAGAGACCAATAGTTAAGGATGGCAATTCTCCACGGAGACAATCAAAGTCTCTGCGGCCAGCAGTTCTTGTGCGTGTCAGCACTATAGTTGCTCCCAAACAAAATCAATGCAAATGTTCCTTTTGCACGGCAAAATAACAAATTTGTATATTTACTGCATCAGTATTTCATTGCCCTTTATTGCTTTTTGTGTTTGTTTTGCTGTTGTTGTGTTTTCTTGTTTATCCTGGCCACAGAAACTTGGCATATGGTGTGATTTGTGTCCGCCGAGCTCATGGTGAACTTCCCTCGTGAGCGCTCATTTATCCGCCCCCGTATAGCTTGATTCAGTTCGGCCCCTGCCTGTACAGAATGGCACATTGAGTCGAATGTTATTGGAATCCATTTGCTTTATTCACTTGCGGCGACAACAACCATATCAAAGTAATAACAGCGAATGCCCTCAGAAGTCTAATGTGATTTCCACTATGGCGTTCAATATCTTTCCATGCACAATAGTAGAACATGCTGTGGCTGTAATATGAAGAAAACACATCCTAGGCTTTCTTTTGCTTTATTGGCGGTGCCATCTGGTCTCATCTTTCCTATATCTTTGACCCCGTCCTGATGGTTTAAGGAGATCACAGCTCTGTTGTATTTTGACAGCAGTGCATTTCCTTGGCAGAACATAAACAGGTGTGATGTCCGCGGAATGTGCCGTTTATATGCGAGTTTCGTCCGACGGAGGAGATGGTATGTTGTTTCCACTGCTGGCAAAGGAAAGGGAAAATTCCTATGGGATGACAATCGCATTGGTAGGCACATCAAAGGCCTTCTGAGAACAGAAGGAAGCAAACTGAACTCCTTTCACTTCAAATCCCAAACAGATGTTATTTAGGACAATTTACAGCACCTTTGAGAAATGTTTTGCTATCAAACCTCTGATCCGACGCTAGTATTAATCACTGATTCTTGAGTGCTGCATGGGAGAAATGTTAGAGGAATGTAAAAGTAACTTTGTCTCAAGTCATTATTTTCAGAGGTTAGGCTATCTGTTGAATTGAAACAATAGTCAAACAGAAAATTATAGTGTTGATAACAAAACAATATTTCACGAGTTCCCACGTACATGAAATCAGATGTAGTAATTTATGCTTTACTAAGTACTCTAGAGTACCCCCCCCCCCCCCATAATAGCATTAATAGCATAAAAAATAGTTGCTGACATCACAGAAAAAAAAAGAAAAAAAACAACAACAAGAGAGCATACGAGAGTTTAATGTGTAATATACTGTAGTATATATATATACACACACACACACACTTAACATTGTTTAATATTATTTAAATTAAAAATAGTTTTTTATTTGAATATATTTAAAATGTAATTGCCAATGCTGTTTAATATTTTGGTGGAAATTGTGATGCATTTTTTTTTCAGGTTTCTTTGAATAAAAGGTTCGAAAGAACAGTATTTATTTCAAATATAATTTTGAATTGTTTTCAAAATGTTTGCAATTTCATGAAAGTATTTTTTTTTTTTTTACATCTCATGTTAAAACATGGAAAGAGGGCCTTTTTGCTTTTTGACATTTCTTTTGAAAATACATATTCAATTTCCGTGAGTGATAATATAAAATAAGTTAGATGAAGAGAAAATTAAATGATATGGTACATTTAGGTTCAGAATATTCTCACGATAATCCATTTCAAAGTGGTAATGTTGCTATTTTAGAAACCAATGTCAAGTAAAGTTATAAGACTTAGTTTTTCTCATGTCTCAAGAATCAGTCAAATATTTAATCATCTTGTATCCATGGTTAAATTACTATCTGAGGAAGAATAAATCTAATTTTTGCAATCTCACGCAAAACTGCACTGAATGCCTTTTTAATGACAAAGTACTTCTAAAGGTGCTGACTTTACATTTTGCCTCAGTGAAATGTCATTCATTACTATGCAAAACCTTATCTTGCTTAATCAACTGTTTCTAAATGTCTTTTGCCTCTCATAGGTATTCGGCGGTGAGCATCTTACCATCAAACTAATTGGTCTTCTTGAAAGATAAAACCACAGAGAACTTTCACAAGATCACACAGAACTTCCACCTTCCGTGAAATGATAACGCGGGCCTATTGTATTAATTGACACTCCAGGGCCTTAAAAGTGGCTATCCTTATAGTTGTTTAACGGAATTAATAAAGTTTAAGCATTTGTGCTTTAAATGATTTGATTTGTATTAGGTGCAAGGTTAATTAAACACATGTTCCAGGCTCTTTTACTCGCGTAAGCGTAAATTTTTCACTCTAAACCACCACATTTCTTCAAGGCATGAAAATTGCAGCTATGCGGGAGACATGCTCCTCTACTCATAATTATGGTAGCATTACTGTAATTTAGCCTCAACAGTTGGTTAACTGGCAGGAGCACATGCCACAGGCCTGTTTTGATTGTATTGCTGGGCTCTTGGATAAAACGGTTCTTATTAACGTCAGCTGCGATAACTCAAACGCCATCATGATCCTTCATCCAAGTGAAAATCTCCCGTTGGAGTCGTCGCTGATGGTGGTTAAGAGCTAAAGCTTGGCTTCGTCTCAATCCATCAGGACTGATGCACTAGTGAGCGCAGCAGCCAGGGATTTTCTCGCAGTCACTATAGCAAGCTAGGAACATTTATTAGGTTTCCGCCATAATGATGCTCGTTACGATGACATTATCATAAAGCTTTTTGCAACATGCTGCGTGTGGAAACAGTAAGAATGAAAAATCATTATAATAGTTTCTGCTTGACAGAAATTAGGTTGTAGTTACTGGAAGTTGTGTTTGTGGGGAAAACATGCAGATTTTCTATTCCACCTTTATTTAAATAGCAATTTTTCTGATGTCCAATCAGAAACACTCTCTTTTTTTCTTTGGATTTGCTGACATATCTTTTGAAGGTTAGATAGCAAAATGGTTGAAATAGCTTGGAGAGGAAATGGAGACTTTAGCTTCTTACAATCTCATAGACCTCAAATATTTTTAAGACTAAATGTTCACATTCATTTTATAGCTCTATAGTGTGTGACAACAATTGTGTCTATTTTTATTTCTCATAAGAAACTGTAGTCAAAATGTGATATGTTACTATGCACAAATATTGCATTCTCTTTCAAAATATTTGCATTTCCCCTATAGAAAGTTTGCGTTCGCTTGCAAAATGTTTGCGTTCCCCCAAGAAACTTTGCATTCACTCACAAAAAGTTTGCGATCCCCTAAGAAACTTTGTGTTCTCTTGCAAAATGTTTGCATTCTGCCAAGAAACTTTGCATTTTTTTCATTTATTTTATGACTGTTTTCATGCAAGTTGAAGGTTGTAAAGTTAACAATTTACAGTTTACTGCTAAATATTTCATTTTGGTGTAAAACTTCTCTCTGTGGATTAACAAGAAACAAACAAAGAAATATAGATGTGTTGCGGAATCCACACCTCTACTCTGATACATTTGTAAAGCGGTTGATATTTGTGAGGCTGGTTTCTTTGAACCTACTGGCCTTGCACGATCAATGTCAGATAGCTGTGATTCAGATGGTCTGTCTGCCACCTGCACTGCTGAGTAAATGTCTCGACTGCCAGGCTTCAAAAGCAAGAGTCAAAGAGATTTGTGTTTGTGTTTTCCCCGTTCCGTCTGTCTGCAGATAGTAACAGGTCACAGCTCGACGGATTTACACATAGGACGACATCGTTTTACAGGGAGTTTGATGAAGACATTCTTGTACTTTAAAATTACAGTGGATGATCAAGGGTTGGGGAAGAATTCTGATGTGAAGAACTGACTCACATCCCACAGGAAGATGAATTGAAATGATCCATCCATCCAATAAATGGCAGTTAAATTAATTTATTTGATTGTCAAAGAAACATTTACACTCAAACAGTCCTACATCAATACAAAGTCAAGAATTTAATTTGAATTTATGAGGCATTCTCAACCCTAGCATGCTCACACATGCTCTATTTATGATGCATTTATGAACTTATGATGGTTCAATAATTTCCCATTAAATAAATTCCCTCTAACACAGTTCACTGGTAAATAAATCACATTATGGTAGTAAAATTTGATGTGAATTTTATGTTGATTGTAAGTCCAGAATTGACATTTCAGGTCTTTATCATGAAAGGGATGCAAGGCATTCCTCTGTATGCTTTTAAATGGTTTATTTCACGTGAGTTATGAATTATACAGACATGATTTTTTTTATTTTCTCATGAGGGTTGAATCGTGTTGCCATAGCATCTGTGTTAGCAGTGTCTAAAACCGATGCAAAATGCTTTGAATTAAATGCATCAGTTCACACAGAACTTGTGCGCTTGATACAGTAAATCCGCTCTGGTCGAGGGACTCCTTTGGGCTCTTTCTCAGAATCAGTTTTGAGCTTCTATTGCCTCCTGGACTTGTTCAAAGATCACAGCTCTACAATGAGACCTTCCTCCCAGCCTGCATTTTTATGCCGTTCCTCAATTCTTTCAGCAATATTCTACATAATGTATTAAAGCTTCTCTGCCTGTCATTTATTTATGTCCTTTCTGCACATATTTTCACTCTTTGGGGCTACAAAATAACCGTGTGTCATTTGGCCGCCTTCATTCATTAATAACCATATGTATAATAAAATATGACAAATGTATTTTGGCAGTGCTGTTGGTCCTCTCTGATGCCTGGAGCTCAGTTCTTTCATGTTTTTGTTTGTTGGACTTTTTTGTGTTGTTATTCATCCTGCGTGTCTGGAATCTGAGTCACCCTGTTCAATTCAAATGAAGCTATATGTTTTTTTCTCCCGGGCCTTCAGAATTCTTTCGGCAGCGGGAGCCAAAAGGCTTGAGTTTGAAAATTTCCCTTGCATCTACAGAGCCGGAGGATTGAAGCTAACCAGCCACAGGTTTTCACATTAAGTTTTGTTGGGTTGCAGTGAAGCCTTTATAAACTTTTCTCAAAAATCTTTCTAGTAGTTTACCTAAAAATAACTATTATTTACTTTATTGCATTATTATTTACTTACATTATTTTATAATATTTTGAATTTGCTTTTCTTGCATTCTCATTTTAGTTTAAGTTTTATCAGTTTGCAGTGAAGCCTTTATGAAATGTTCTAAATCAATCTAAAATTTGTAGTCTTAAAGGGACAGTACACCCAATGCCTGGTGCACATTGTATGATTTCGGTCTGTCCCAGACCAAAGATGACCAATCGTGCCAATTTCTACTGTCGTGGCTCACAGTCTTGCGGCAAAAAATAGCCTGCGAGTTCCTGAAAGATTTTGCTGCTATGCCATACTGACTAGCTAATAAAACTACAACATGAAATGGCGTATTGATCAATGCGACATGGAGCTACTGTAAAAACTTAAAATGAACCACCTTTTAACCGCCTGACTTGCTCTGGCGCCCCACGGAGAGCCGCATCCCATACTTTAATGCCTCACACAAAATAGCGCACTGTCTGATTAGGTATTACATTTGAATTTGAACTTACTTTGCGACTGTTCTACATATATATATATATATAGTATGAATGTGTGTAGTACGAATTTAATCCAGACGTACTACATTCGCCATGTTGTCTTTATCATGTGACCTTCCAGCATCAGTTGTGTCGCTTCACCTCCAATCATAAATCCTCTCCCGTGGCCTCATGGGATAGTAAAGTGTCCATCGAATGCACACTTCAGAATTTTACCGGAAGTAGTAGGTCATCTGGGGACTTTTCGGCTACTTTTTCAGAATACTATGAATTTGGACATACTACTCTGTTGGCGTACTGTTTTCGCATGTTATATAGTAGGGAAGTATTCAATATCGGACACATCGTATATCAGCCCAATTTTAGCGTAGGGTGTCATGGTGATTTGTAAATGACAATGGCCGTCAGGGTGCAACAGTCAGTCATTTCATCTATCATAGTGTGTCATAGTGGACAACAACCACCTTCAAAACGTCCTGACATCCTGACAGAAAGACTAACGTTTACTTTTTTTCCAGTCCTCCACGACGGGTTCTGTCACATCTGTGACATTGACCAAAAGAAGCACAGAAGCTCTTCCGTACACAACTTTCAACGAAAGAAAAACTACAATATATGTTCTATTGGTGCTGCTAGGTGGAATTCTTTATTTTTGGGGCTTTTCTGACAAAAAGACAGCCAGTACAAAACACACCGCTTCAGTAGCCATTGTTTGACCTCATCATGCTCTTGATGATTGGTCAGGAAGCAATGTGTAGTCTGACTTGTTTCTTGTCCATGATACGACAAGAATTTAGGAGTCAAAAGCGCATATTCTGACACAGTGACTATCATAACAGACAAAAATTTTGTGTAGTCAGAACCTGGAATAAAAATAATTGAGTGAATTTCAAAACCGACGAAAGGATTCTTTCACGACAAAAGGATTCTTTCAATCTTTCAACTCAAATTCTTGTTCTTGTTGCAGTTACTGGCTCACTAGAGAAAAAGTATTAATTAATAGAATTGTTATATACTGTAGAAAAGACTTGCATGAAATGTTTTTAAAAAATATATGTAATTTTTGGTTCCACTTAAAAAATAAAATCATACATATTAAGAACAACATGAGAGGGAGTACATGCTGACCGAATTCATTTTCAGAGGCAGCATTTTTGCTGTTCACTGAGATTTGGCTATTTGAAGTTATGTGAGCAACAGAGTTGTGGTAAAAATGATTTGTAAATTAGTCTTTCAAGAACTGGAACAAACTGACATTGCAATGTTTTTTTATCTGTTTAAAAAGGTCGAATAAACCGTTAAACTATCATTTTTTTTTACACCCTGATGTTGCATCTAAATGGTTGGAGTCGTATGTTTCTGTAGTTTTCCAGAGCAGGTTTCTGCACTTCACCCACCGTGAGGCTTAAAATACAGAGATAGAAACATTTCCCAGCAGCAAAATTGCTTCATTTTCTCATGGGCGGTGTGTCTGACAGGCGTGAGTGCCATTGCTGTAGGGGGTTAATTAAGATTTTAGCCATCCACACTGACCTTTGGAAACTTCCAGGAGTGATCATCTCTACTTCCAGGCAGCCACTGCTGTTCCCACTTTGAAGTTTCCCGATTTAGCATACTTCAGCAGAGACAACTGCACAGAAGAGAGTTAGAAATGAGTCTATATTGAAAATGAGGCATGTAAAGATAATCCCATTTTTACTAACACATTCAGTGTGGTTGCTTTTCTCTGTGTGACATAAAGTGGTTTGACCTAAATATGAGACTATATCTCCACAGCTCCATGCATTGTATTTGGGTCTAATTTTGAACCCAATCTTCGGAAAGAATTTAAACCCAGCCTGGGAAATCCTGACCCACTTTGAGTTTGAAATAATCAACAAGTATAAGGAGTTTAAGAGCAAGAATAACAATTTTTTCAGTTCACCCTTAAAAAGTAAATGTTCCAAAAGGGGGTTTTAACATGTGATGCCACAGAAGAACTATTTTGGGTTCCTCAAACAACCTTTCAGTGAACAGTTCTTAAAATAACCATTTTCTTCTTTGTGTGAAGAACAATCTAATGAACCCTGTTAACCCCTATAAAGATCAAGGAATTAAATGGAAAGGTACCATGGATGTTAAAGCCAGGGTTGGTGATTTGATCCAGATTTTTTTTTTTTTTTTTATATGCTGGTTGAAAGTCTCTTCACATCCTGATAGCAATCACTAAGTTAAGAGGTCTAAATGTATTTTATATATATACAGTATATTGTCTGTGGAAGGCGTAGGACCATAACATGCTATAGTAAGCCTCTCTGAAAATGATATACCCTACCTTTAAATGTTCTTTATGGAACTGGTCACCCTGATTTAGTCAAGCAAGACATCTTCTTGGATCAACATATTTTGTTATATAACATATAGCCTAACTTCCTGTCCAAAAACCTAATGTCCCTACCCCTAACCATAACTTATCCCTAAAATCAGAGGGATTTTTTTGGTGAATAACACTGATGTACAAGCATACAGTAACCCTGGTTTTAAGCTTAAATTGACATAAATGGTAAACTTGTCCCTCAAATCTGATTGGTTGATTGGAATGTTGTTACATGTTGTTCTTGGTAAAATCACGTTGACCCAGCTGTAGTGCACGATTCTGGAAGAAAGGGGCTGTTTATGTGACAATCTCATGAAGCGTGGGCACATCAAGGCCATGAACTGCAGGAGAAACGCTATCGGCTCCCGCTTTGCAGTGTTATGTCAGGGGGTGGAATCTGTTTGGAATGAACAGTTCTGTCTGTGTTTCTCATCCAGCTGTGTGCATTCCATAAGACGCCCTGCATTCCACAATGGAGAATTGCTCAATCCTGTATTCACTCACCTTCCACCCCCCTACTCCACTTTGGGAAAGCAGGAGCTCGGGAATGCAAGGGGGAAGTCACTTTCTCAGATGAACAAAACAGAAGAATCGTGACTGCTTGGCATTGGGCCGCTCACACACATGTAAAACATCCCTACAAAGACATAGTTAAGGTTTCTAATAAACTTTAACATAAACAAATGCTTGGATAATGTCTTAAAGGAATACTCTGACTTTTTGGGGCTTTAGCTTATTCACTGTATCCCCCAGAGTTAGATAAGCCCTTCTCATCTCTGTGCGTGCTGTAACTCTGTCTGACAACAAAGACTGGAAGTAAATGGCTCCAGCTAGCGTACTGCTCCCAATAAGTGACAAAATAACGCCAACATTTTCCTATTTATAAGTTGTGATTTTTATAGTCACAGTGTGTATTACAAGGTCATGTGAGACACAGGCATCTTTTAACCGTATACATACTGTGAGTGGGAACTATATTCTCAGAAGGTGAAGTACTGCTACTTGGGCGGAGGGATTAGCGCAACACTCTGAGCGAACTATCTGCTCCTCACCACAGGGCTTCTCAGGCGCTGCAAGCAAATCACTCCGCCCAGCAGAGCTTCGCCTTCTGAGAATATAGTTCCCAGTATGTATACGGTTAAAAGATGCCTGTGTCTCATATGACCTTGTTATTTGTACACACTGTGACTATACAAATCACAACATATAAATAGGAAAATGTTGGCGTTGTTTTGTCATTATTTTGCTTATTGGGAGCAGTGTGCTAGCTGGAGCCATTTACATCCAGTCTTTGTGCTAAGCTAGGCTAGCGGTGGGTGCGTCAGACAGAGTTACGGCACGCACGGAGATGAAAAGGGTATGTATGGACTTATCTAACTCTGGGGGTTACGGTGAATAAGCTAAAGTCCCAAAAAGTCGGCGTGTTCCTTTAAAGGAATAGTTCACCTAAAAATGAAAATGTACCCTCATGTCTTTAAAAACCACTGTGACTTCCTTTCTTGTGTCCAACACTGTAAAAGTAACCTGCAATTTAGTTTAAATGCTTTTTGAATTTGAAAAACTGACACGATTTTCCGTGAACAATTGCTTTGTCTATTCCTCACACAAATGCATGGCTTAAGAAACCCATTACACAAGTTGTATGGACTTTTATGAAGCTTTTTTTTTGGTCCTTTTAGAGCTTTTCAGCTCCTGCTTTCCATGTGTTTTCCTTAAATCCATGTGGGTTTGAAACAACATGAAAGTGAGTCAAATACAACAGTTTTCATTTTGGATGAACTGTATAAGATTTCAACTGTGGGGTACATAAATATGTCAGTCTACCCACCATTCACTGTTACACACAATACACACTGTGTGAATGTACCAGTGGGAGGCACAACAATGCCATTCATCCAGAACACACAAATAAAATAAAAATAACAAAATCCCCTTGATTCCTAAATTTTTTCCTCCAGTGCATGTAATCAGTTTTGAAATTCAACACCAACTCATACAAATCATAACATTGAGCAACAAAACTAACAAGACATGATACAACTGGAACAAATTATACACAGACATAACAGACACCACTGAGTTTTTGTCACTCATCAATCAAACTCTCAGATCATTGAGGTAAAACTTACATCCCTTCATCAATGTCACACCATGAACAAGTACAGTTCTTGTGAAATAATGTGGTAGATATATGAGTCATATATCTAAATATGACTTCATGGTCCTGAAATTGCAGGGTACAACAACATTTGTTGTTGAGGTCTTTGAGATAAATTTTTGATTATGATGAATCTTGTTATTCTGCATTTATATTATATTATATTTGCATGTATAATTGTATATATAGCCTACAATATACAGTGTGTGTATTTCTAGTCGGTGTCACATTATCCTTCAGAAATCATTCTGATGATTTATTATCAATGTGGGAAACGGTTGTGCTGGAATCTGTGATACTTTTTCAGGATGCATTGATGAATAAAAAGTTTTTACTATCACTTTTTATCAACTTATCACATCCTTGCTGAATATAAGTATTAATTTCTTTCAAAAAAGGAAATAAAAAATGTACTGACCCCAAACTTTTAAAGTATTCAGTCTATCTTTTAAGTATATATATATTATTTTTTATTTATTTTCTTAGGATGGAATATGATCGGGACATATCATTTAGCCTAAAGGTGGACATTTAGCCTTATGAAATGTATGTCCACACATCTGTTTTTTGTTGAGAAACACGGTAAAGCATCCTGCGTTTTTAAAGCAGAGAACAAGAGAACAGACCTGCTATTACCATGTGGGGATTTAACCTCAGTCACCATCTGGCCAAGAATTTCATTACTTCTCCTTACGCTACCTGCTTGGCGACCTACTCCTTCTTGTAAGTTCCCACATTTTAGGAAAATTGTTTTGTGAATTTTGCAATAATATGCTTGCTTGCATTAGCTATTTATGTTACGTTTCTGTGAAATATACAAAATATAAAAATCTTTTATTATATAAATAAAAAAATCACATTTGTGTGAGGAGGATTAGTAGCCTATCGGGCAGTGCACAAACACAAGTGCTGTCATTACTTATCACTTTATTATAGATGTAAACCACTAAGAAGAATTGCATAAGCTAATGTCAGTCTTTCTGATTATTCCGAGGTTTACTGTAATCAGCCGAATCCAGGCCGTATCCACACTGTAAAGAGATTGCTGTAAATTTTACAGTAACTTACTGGCAGCTGGATGCCAGTAATTTACTGTAAAATGTTTTACAGTATTATTACTGTATTTTCACTTACAGTATACTGTACCTTTACTGTATTTTCACTTACAGTATACTGTACCTTTACTGTATTTTCACTTACAGTATACAACCATTTACTGTATTTGGATTTACAGTAATATTACCGTATTTTCATTTACAGTATTAGTATTGAGTTTTTTTTTTCTTTTTTTTACGTTTACCCCACTCCCAAAAATTACAACAACACATGAACATTTGTCCTTATAATATTCTTTTTAATCATTAAACATTTTGTTTTTAGAAGTACAGATTACAAATCTTGACCTCAATAGCTGAAAAAAAAAGGCAAAATCACCAAAGTCCATTGAACTAATCTCCTGCAGACCATTTGTATCTGTAGCATGGCAAAAACGTACACACACTGAAAACCAAAACAGGCCTTAAAAAAATTAAATACAGTAAAAGTCAGTTTGTGTTGTTATATTTCAGTAATTTTGCCAGTCAAAGTTGACAAGCTCTCTGATGAGAAACACTGAGGGGTTCAGGTGGATGCTTTTTTTTTTTTTGGATCCTTCCAGATTTCCATCTGCTCTGTGCCTTTAGTGTTTGGTGCCATCAGGGTTGATTCTCAGAATGAACCTGCAAGCACAAAGGGGGAAAAAATACATTAATTTTGAGATTGGTGTTGTCAGAATTTGCCCTAAGTCTCAAACTTGATGCTGCATGTACTTTTATGTTGATAAAAGCAAAACATCTGATTCTGAATGCACCTACAGGGATGGTACATAATTACCTCATAATCCATTACATTCAAATCATTTAAAGGGGACATATCATGCTAAATCCACTTTTTTAGCCCTTAAATGCATTTTGTTGTATATTTGGAGTGATTATCAGTACAGAAAAGTTGAAATTAGTCTTTTCAGGTGCTTCTTTGATATCTTTATATTCTGTTTTGGACATATTTTGCAACCTGTTCGGATTTTTCTATTCTCTATGACGTTTTTTAACAATAATATTTTTAATTACACGTCTGTAGCAGTATTACGCCCGTTTCACACATACTCCGTATGCGGTACAGGAGCAGCACGCGCTATAGTGCTTTCACATATGCTGCGTTTGCAGTGTGCAACTGATCCGCGTCTGTACCACAAACACATTTACTCACTATTTGTATTTCACATCCAGAAGTTATCAGCAACTTTTATTTAGTTAAATAGTCGTTGTAAAACATGCAGTATTGTAGTAGTGGGCATGGATGGAGAAGTTACTGTAAATACAGTAACACACCATTGCGATACATCCATATGAAGACGTTGTTCTGCAGGTTCGTCGTCTTCATATTCATCTCGCTCCGGGTCCGACTCTGGCTCGGAGCGAGATGAAAATGAAGACGACGAACCTGCAGAACAACATCTTCATATGGATGTATCGCAAAGGACAAGTCGTCCGTTGTTGACATTTTGTTAATAACGTGTGAATAAAAAGTTTCTGTGCCGCTAGATAATCGTAAATCTCTACTATCAAACTACAAAAATGGCCGAACAAGGTGGAGTTGAACCGAGTGTCACCTCTGCAGCCTGGAGAGGGGGCGGGGTATGAAGTGTTTCTTTTGCATTTAAAGAGGCCGCACCAAAACGAGTTGCTCTCAGACGCATATCAGAAAAGGGGTAGAAAAGGGGCCTGTGGAGCTATAATAATGAGGAATTCAGACCCAAGTATTGCAGTTCCGCTTTATATAGACCACAAATGTACGATTTATATGTAAAAAGGAACGATTTAAAAGCATGATATGTCCCCTTTAAGCTTTATTATTTTACAATACATTGCTGTGTAGCTTAAACAGCAGAGAAACTCCCTGTATATTTTCTATATTTCTCCCCTATATTTAGATAAGTAGGCAAACGCATTTCTGTCTCAGTGCATGCATTGTCTTAGTCTGGCAGTGCCGCCGTTAGCTTAGCGTAGCATAATAAATGGAACCCTTTGTTGCCGGATAGCATGTTGTGAATAAAAGTGATAAAAAAAAACTCAATTACTTCTTGTGGCCTGCGTATTCACAACGAGTACAAATAGCAATGCAGATTAAGACTAGGCGATTTCCTAGCCAGATATTGACTTGGGACTATATTGGGGGGAAACACAGGCGAAGCACTGCTACTTGGGCGCAGAGATATCACGCAACACCTGAAATCCCCCAACTTCCATCAACATACCGGCGTGAATATTAGCTGGCTATTTTTCCTACAGTAGACATAGTGAATGGCGATAAACATGGCGGATTTTGTGAGAGACGAAGAGGATGACTTCTCAGACAGTCAAGATCCAGAACCATACCTCTACGAACCAGAGTTTTCAGAAGAGGAGCTGCGTGCTTTGGAAATAGAACGACAGGAGGAGGAGGTTGCGATCGCTCAACAGCCTGAGGACGTGAGGAGAGCCGACACGAACTGGTGGTGTGAGTGTGGGGGAATATGCCAGCCTATGCCGACTGAAATAGAGTATCTGTGCTCTGGCGAGTGGGACAAGGTACTGCCATCGATGACCAGGCTCAACGTGTCAGATCAAGATGAGGTGCCCGCAGTTGTGTCTCAGCTACCAAGGATTTCTCTGCGTAGATCCATCCTGCAGTCCTCGACTTTTTTGAGAAGTCATCTTCTTTGTCTCTCACAAAATCTGCCATATTCATCGCCATTCACTATGTCTACTGTAGGAAAAATAGCTAACTAATATTTACGGCGGTATGTTGACGGAAGTTGATGGATTTCAGGTGTTGCGTGATATCTCTGCGCCCAAGTAGCAGTGCTTCACCGCAATATAGTCCCAAGTCAATATCTGCCTAGGAAATCGCCTAGTCTAAAAGGAACACGCCAACTTTTTGGGACTTTAGCTTATTCACCGTATCCCCCAGAGTGAGATAAGTCCATACATACCTTTTTCATCTCCGTGCGTGCCGTAACTCTGTCTGATGCACCCACCGCTAGCCTAGCTTAGCACAAAGACTGGAGGTAAATGGCTTCAGCTAGTATACTGCTCCCAATAAGTGACAAATTAACGCCAACATTTTCTTATTTACATGATGTGATTTGTATAGTCACAGCATGTACAAATAACAAGGTCACATGAGACACAGCCATCTTTTGACCACATAAATACTAGGAGCTATATTCTCAGAAGGCAAAGCACTGCTACTTCTGTGGAGTGATTTGCTCGCAGCACCTGAAAAGCCCCGTGGTGAGGAGCAGAGAGTTCGCTCAGAGTTGCGGTAATCACTCCGCCCAAGTAGCAGTGCTTCGCCTTCTGAGAATATATTTCCCAGTATTTATATGGTTAAAAGATGGCTGTGTCTTATATGACCTTGTTATTTGTACACTCTGTGACTATACAAATCACAACATGTAAATAGGAAAATGTTGGTGTTATTTTGACACTTATTGGGATTAGTATGCTAGCTGGAGCTATTTACATCCAGTCTTTGGGCTAAGCTACTGTAGGCTAGTGGTGGGTGCGTCAGACAGAGTTACGGCACACACATAGATGAAAAAGGTATGTATGGACTTATCTCACTCTGGGGGCTACGGTGAATAAGCTAAAGTCCCAAAGTTGGCGTGTTCCTTTAATCTGCATTGCTATTTTTATTTGTTGTGAATACGCAGGCCACAATAAGTAATTAGTTTTGTTTTTTGGGGGGGGGGGGGGGGGTCACTTTTACTCAGGACATGCTATCCAGCGGCGCTGCCAAACGCGAATAGAGCGTCAAATTCTCGTGTACCGCGTCTTGTTGGACGCTTGAACATTTTTAATCCATTTGCGCGTCCAAAGCAAAATTGACACGCATAAAAAGCAAGCGTTTGAAGCGAAATTGACACGTGTCCGATGGTTGTCTGTTTGCAAGATGGCTGATTGACCTCTAGACATGCGTAATTGCGTCTTTACATTGACTTAACATTTAAATCACTCGCACCAGACGTTCTATTCGCGTTTGGTGTGAACGCACCATAAGACAATGCATGCACTGAGACAAAAATGTGTTTGCCCACCATCTAAATATAGGGGAGACAGTGAAAAACCTCTATTTCAAAAAACGGTAGCGTGTTCCTTTAAACTTAAATACAATGTAAGTTGCTTTGGATAAAAGTGTCTGCCAAATGCATAAATGTAAATGTAATGTAAAAAATATATTTTGGGTTACCTAATTCTGCATTCGACAAAATGGACAGCTAATGCTGAAGAAGAGTCTGTTAGCTGTTGTAACTGGATGATGATTCTGCCCTTCATAGTCAGCATCCATGTTTTTGCTTAGAGAACAGACTCTCCTGAAACAGACAAAGTCACAGCAGCCTTTTTAGTGTTATTATAGTTCACAGAAATAATATACAATAACCAAACTTATAACTAACAACAACAACATGAGGGGTAAAGATGATGTAAGATATGATGTTGTATGGTGTTTATAGTTTTTAATAAATTAAACAACATTTAAAATATTAGTTAGCAAAATTTTTCTATATTGATAATGGTATATTGCTAACCCTTTCCTCCTCCTCCTCCTCCTCAAACGTCAACCTATTCTGTGTATTAGTGGAGAGTGTCAGCAGTGATGTACAGTCCGGAGGGAATGGCTTCTGCAAATTCAAAATAAAGAACAGAAACTGATGGATGATTATTTACAAGCACTTTAACTCTGCTGCCTGGTAAACCCGTTTTCTCCCCTTCCGTTGGTTTCATCGGCAGTTACATGATATTATGTTTGCCTGCTTAACTAACGCATACTTCAGCTAATTTAGTTGATGTCATCTTACTCACCTGTAGAAGTCATCACCATTACGATGGCTATCACAAGAAAAGACTCCAAAACACACCTCCGACATTGCAGACATGATTCAGACTACAAACTTGAAAATAAAACAAAATATGTAATTAACAATGGTGTCGCTTAAAGGGTTAGTTTACTTTAAAAAAAATTAATTATGTCACCATTTACTCAGCCTCAACTTGTTCATAACCTGTATTAATTTATTTATTGTGCTGTATACAAAAGAAGATATTTAAAAAAACATGAGTAACCAAACAGTTTCTGGTCCCCATTGACATCCATAGTATATATTTTTTTACATCCATACATAGCTACATCCAGCAAACTGTTCCATTACCAACATTCTTCAAAATATCTCCTTTTATGTTCAGAAGAAAGAACTTCATGCAGGTTTAGAAAAACTTGTGGGCAAGTAAATTATGACAGAATTTCTTTTTGAGGTGCACTAATTCCTTTAACTTATTTTTTCACGTTAGCTCACTGTTAACGTTGTTACATCTGCCTAACTAGCTAAGTTGTGATAAATAGAGGACGGAACATACAACAGTTATTATTTTTCTCTGTTTAATAAGTTTACTTCGGCTTATTTAGGTGAAGTTGACCTACCAGTTGATGTTATCACCGTTATGACGGCAATGAAAAGGCTTCAACACACACCTCCATCGTTGCAGACTGCAGACATTATACAGATCACAACCCTGAAAAGAAACCAAAGCATATACTTGGAAATATTGTTTAAAAACCTCACTTAAACAAGGGTTTCGTCTATCTCACTTTACCTCAGTATTTCACGACACGTTAGTTCGTTGCGGTTAACGTTAAGTTAGCCTAACCGACGACTCCGCCTGGCGAGCTTACGTTAAAGAGGCAAATGAATACACAAACGTTATTGTTATCGTTTTAACTAAAGAATATTTCGGATAATATAGGTGAACTTAGCTTAACGTTACTTACCAGTTAATATTATCACCGTGACGGAGATCCGGCCGACAGTCAGGAAAAAAAAGGCACCAAAACCATTCCGACGAAAACAAAAAGACAAATCATGTTAGTTTGCTGTTAACATAAATGAAAACATTTTGCAAATGTTTGTTTTACATAAAATAGAAATAATATACTAACCTTTTTGGAGTTACCGGTAGGCTACATCTTCTGTCCACATTAACTGCCACTTCAACCATACAGTCAAAAAAATTCAAAAGAAATCTCTCTTGCCATTGGTCAGTTTTTCGCGGGCAAGTTCACTACTGTAAATTGACTTTACAGTAGAGAAAAATTACAGTAGTGACCATATATTTTCCCATAATCCTTTGCAGTTTACAGTAACATACTGTATAAACATTTTACAGTATCTTACAGTACATATTACAGTAAAATACTGTTCAAATTACAGAAATCAGTTACAGTGCAGATCAGATGGAGATCATGATCATACACCGTTCGTTCATTGGCCAGAGGAGAAGAACGGCTATATATGTAAATTAACTAAAGTAATAACTTTTTTACAACAAAAATGATGAACCATCACTGAACAAGCTGGACTATGACGCTATTTTCTTCTAGAAACATTTTTCTTCTATTTTCTTCTGCTTTTCGTCTAGAAACTTTGTTGCATTATTTTCCTGTTATACCCCTGTAAAGCTGCTTTCTGTATAGTAAAAAAATGCTATAAATAAAGTTGACTTGACTTGACTAATATTTAACAAAAAAGATTGTATTTAAAATGTGTTACGTTTAAACGATAGCTGACATGCATCTCAGGTTGATAAAATGTGCAAGATAAACCTTTTTTTTTATTCTTAAAAAAAGAAAATTATGACAGAAATGTATATAGATATACTGTTTGCTTACAGGCAAGAGTGGAAAATGCTAAGCAAAAAATAATTTCATTTCATTTTTTATATCATCTGGACTTAAATAAAACATATCCAAAAGAATTTGTAAAAAATGTGATATATTTTGGATTTTATGAATTGTATCTCCTGAGATACGTTGCCTGATTAGGGTATAAAAAAGGACCATGTCATTAATCTGTTAACTGTTACTGCCACTGTATGTTTAAAACAATTATATCGCATACTTCACCTGATCTAATGTTGACAAATTATATATCATTCGAAAGCGTACGAACTCAAGATTCAGCCTGTGAAACCCATTTTGAAATTGGACGTTGTGTTACCATAGAAACGGTACTCTAAATTATTTTAATGGGCTCCTCCCCTTTTGGGCATCGTCATGTTTCATGATTTTTTATCAAAACCTTTTCTAATCTTGACAAAACATATATTGTCAGAAAGGTCTAAGTCTCAAGGTTCCATATTTTGTGACAGAAGTGATATTTGGACAGAAATTTATTAATTTCTTATGGCAGAATGCATACAATTAAATTCAATTGAATGTAAGTCACCCGGTGGCTATTTTTGGTATTATGCCTAAACAAAATCTCATGGGAACTTAAATTTTTGTGATATCAACTTCAAATTTGGAACACAACTTGGTTAGATATATGGCTTTGATTCTATAGTAATTTTATAGTAAAAAATATTTTGTAAAATACATATTTTATAAAAAAGAATAAATATTAAGTACAGTATATTTGATTTAATGTAAGTTTTAAACTTCCTTAACTTTTTCATACTTAATTTTCTTAAAGATCTTTCACTTCAGCAATAATCTGCTGACTGTTTTCTTTAAAACAAGACCAAAATTAGGTCTATATTCCAAAGCATTCTTGAATTACAATCATTTAAGTTTGAATAGTGCATTTTAAATAGAGCTAGTTTAATTCCTTTTTTATACCCTAAACAGGCAACGTATCTCAGGAGACACATACATTCAAAACGTGCTAAATAACAACATGAACAACATATTACTTAATTTTCTCCTTCAGCACCTTAAGACAATGTTCACAATAAATGTTAGCAGTATTTTTTATTTTATTTTTTCATTAGAAAAGTTTAATATATATTTACTTATCTCAATATCTGAATGTTCTGCACCACTGGCAGCCATGTTGTATTTAGGTCAGGCTGACTAAATGATCACAAAAAATTTGAAGCAAATCATGTGACCATCATACTCAAGACAGACCAAGCTGTCATAAGTGATAAAAGATCTGATGAAAAAATCTTTCTTATGCCCCCCAAAAATACAATAAAAACTATGTATCTCGTGAGACACGTTGCCTGTTTTAGGGTTAAATATAATAGCAATATACAGTTAATCAAGGTTTGATGTAATTTTCGATTCATTGCACAAACCAACTGACATCAAAGTCCCTTTAAGGTTGACATTTAACACTGTCCTCCCCTCCTCCTCCTAGAATCATATAGTCATAATTTAGGGTGCTTCAATTAAATCCAGAGGACAACAATTATCTCACATGACTGCATGGATGGCTTGCTTGCACACTGTGGATGTGTCAGCATCAAGCGAGCGGCCAATGGGAGAGCGTTTTGGCCGTGACGTCAGGGGGGCTGGTCGTGCGCGTGGAGAGCTCCAGTCAGTCCCGCGAGCGCAGTCAGTCAGTCAGCTCGTGTGTGCAGCTGACCCGCGCGTTCAATAGACTAGATTCCCAGCCACGTAAGTAAGATGATGATGATGAAGGTGGTGTCTTGTTGCTAAAACAAGGGATAGGCCCGGGGAGAGCGTCGGCCGTCCCTTCTTGCCTTTGTCCAAATCAGATCCATCCGCCGGAGATCGTCGGAGTTTAGTTGCTCGCGAGGAGAAGGACATCCACTTCCCAGGCGTAACAAAAGGCGGCTCGCGACCTGGAGGAAATTTTTCCTAGCCATATTTGGTAGATGCATGGACATGATTCGCGTGGAGGCCCGCTTGAAAGCACACGGAGCGCCCTCCCAGGATATCTGAACACAGCTGGCACTTTTTGCCTTTTAATTTAATGCAAAAAAAATCTATTCTTTACCTGCTGCACGCCGAGCTGCACTGCATCGACCGTGACGTCACAACCTTTACATTATACCGCGCCGAAACATTCATTTCTAGCTCTAATCACAAAACCGTGCTTTTCTTTGAGTGCACAGTGGTCATAGAGGTCACAATTCGTGCATGCACGTCATTGCATTTGTGCTCAAATGACGCTACATTGTCATTGCAATTAACGCACATGCATACGGTCATCAGTGTGAGCATTAAAGTCAAGGGGAATCGCTGCTGCCTTCATGCCCAGTGTTAAATAGAGGACATCTGTCTGTCATCCACTTCCACCTCCCCTCTGAGACCGTCTAAACCCTCCTGATCTGGACGAACCTCCTCCTATACTCATGAACATACAGAGATCCAGTCCCATTAACATTTCGCGTTATGGGAGATCGAGGTATAAAGCACACGACTTTGAGGAGCTATCTTGTCTAAGGACTACAGAATCCAGCCAGAGTTTTAGTCCCAATTTAGGATCTCCCAGCCCCCCTGAGACCCCTGACTCCTCTCACTGCATTTCTTGCATTGGAAATTACCTTTTGTTGGAGCCCATTGAGGGAGACCACGTCTTCAGAGCCACCCACCTGCACAGTGGGGAAGAGCTCGTGTGCAAGGTAAGAAACACACTTATGCATGTTATTTTGTAATGGCACACTCATGCAATTGCATCAGCTATTGATAGGGACATAAGCATGACATGCATCTGGCTTGTTATGTGTTATATGATGCATTATCAAATGAATGGCCTTCCTTTTTTGATTCTTCAACAGTGATATGAAGTGATGAAAAAAGCATGAGGGAATACCCCTGAAAAGTGTGTGTGGATGCTTGCATACATCCATGCATTCATGCATGCAAGTCCACATGACTTTGAAACATAAGACACTCTGAATGGGCTGACACGGGCAAAGAGCCATTAGTGAAAACCTCTTATCTTCTGATGAGAGAATGGCCTCAGATGTCCACTGCAGTTGTGTTATATTTAGCCTGTCTCTCTTTTAGGTGTCTGTTACTAAGCAACATTAAAATTCAATGTATGTTTTGGGGACTCTGAAATGCAGCAGAGGTGTAATGCCTTTTGACTCTGCACTGCCTGGGTTTCCATTCTTTTGTTTCAGAATTATGCATCGAATCTAATGATACCAATACCAGTTCTTGTCTTGGGGGGCTAATACCTTTGCACTCCACCTGAGATGTTAGGAAATCGATGATGTCTACTAATTGAATTCAAAATGCTCTCTCTTCAGGTGTTTGATATCAGTCGATACCAGGAGTCCTTGGCTGCTTACTTTGTGCTGGGCACCAATGAGCACATTAACCAGATAGTGGAGATTCTTCTGGGGGATACACGAGCGTACGTGTTCTTCGAGAGGAGCCATGGCGACATGCACTCTTTCGTTCGCACTTGCAAGAAGCTGCGAGAGGAAGAGGCTGCCAGACTTTTCCATCAGGTAGCATCAGCGGTGGCGCACTGCCACGACAACGGCCTGGTCCTCAGAGACCTCAAGCTGAGGAAGTTCGTCTTTAAGAACGAGGACAGGTAAAAAAAGCCACTAATAAAGTTGTTGCATTCAAACAGAACATGCATAGTCTTTAAAGAGTGATTTGTTTTTTATGGAAAGCACATTATTTTCACATTGTGATTGCAGCAAGGAAAATATAATAGTGTATTAGATTGACTTGAGACACACAGTTGGTGTATTTCCTATTGAAACAAACATATTGAAGGGTTAGTTTACCCAAAAATAAAATAATCTGTCATTACCCACCACTTCAGAACACAAATGAAGATATTTTTGATGAAATCTGAGAGCTTTCTGTCCCTCCATTGACCGCTACGCAACTGACATTTTAACGCTTTAAGAGTTCGTAAAGAGATCGTAAAACTAATCCATATGAACTGAGCAGTTTTGTCCAAATTTTCTGAAGAGTCTCGATAGCTTTATATGATGAACCGATTGAATTTAGGCTTATATTCACATTTAAACATTGATCAGTGAACATAAACAGAAGCTCAACTGAATCTGCTTGACACGCATGAACAAACCTCATTGGTTCTTGCAGAAGCTCAAACATTGGGCAAAAATTTGTTAAAGATCATAAGTGTTCTTTTTTTTCTTGTTGCATATCCTCTAAAATATGTCATGTTGTGAAAGTAAAATGGGTTTTGAAGGCATTGCATGTTGACTTGTTAAAAATTAACCTGTCCATATGTCTGGCAGTAAAATTAGTCTGATATAATCCCAAGTGTGCATTATGAATCTGGGTGGCCTTCCCGTTTAAGATAGATGGCAGTTGCCCCACTGGCCAAATAAGTCAGCTCGATTCCCTCTGGCTCGCTCGATGGAAATGGAGAATGTTGCCCGGTGTTTAAAATGTGAGCTCAGTGACCTTACTGTTCCCATGCTCTGAGGTCTTCTGCGTCAGCCGTCCACCTTTCAGTGAGTGATTGCAGATGAGCGTAAGTAGACGTGGCCAAGGGTGGTGAGTATTACCCTGGCCAGAAATCAAACACCAAGAGCGCACCAAGATTGGAACCAGAGAGGAAAACGAGCCAGACAGAACTGCATTCTTCGGCGTAGTGGGTTCCTGACCTGGTTATGTCATGAAGGACGCTCATAACATTCTACTGTCAAACGCTGGAGACTGCAGTGCAGATCGTCTGGAATCACTCCCTAATGTAATAGCGCGTGCGTCCACGTGTCCTCCTCCGTTTTTCCTGCTTTCGTGTGGGCCGGTGTTCTTTGCAGGCTCTTGACCTGGTGTAACTCAGCTGCGTCGTGGAGCTGTGACTCACATATGCTGCATGTCATTAAGAGAATATTTCCAGCATGCCGTGTTCTCTTTTGCACAGCGGCATTCTGCCGGTGCATGGAAATGGTTCACAAGTTCAGGTCAGAGAAAGGGCACCTGTTCATTTCTGACCTTCAGGTAATTTAGGCACCCTGCAACCTATCCACGCAGCAGGATACCGCTTGTCATGAAAAATAATATGACTATTTTGAGCTCCGAGGATTGGATGTTTCGCTGAGACTCAGTGGGCGTACAGTTTCATTTGGATAGTTTCTGATTCAGAGTCTGAGTCACGAGGCAGAGTGCAAAAGACCTTAAAGATGTTTTCATTGCATATGTTGTTTCTATGGTTTGTCTTTGTTTGTAACTTGGGCTGTGCAAATGCAGCTGAAATCTGTATTTTTCAGCTTTTTGACAACTTAAGCAATGTCACTTGCGCAAGAGTGCACATGAAGTGACTTGTATATCTGTATAGAAGTTTGAGGTCTGTAAGATTTATTTTTAAAAAAAATAATGTTTTGCAAGAAGTCTCTCATTCTCTCCCAGGTTGCATTTAATTGATTATACTTGCAGTAAAAATAATAATATTGTTCTTTTTTTTAAATGTAATTCATCCCTGTAATGCAAAGCTCCGTTTTCAGCATCGTTACTCCAGTCTTCAGTGTTACATGAACATGATCATTCAGAAGTCATTCTAATTTGGCAATTTGATGCTCAAGATTTTTTCTTCTTCTTATTATCATCAATGTTGAAAACAGTTGTGTTGCTTATTAATACTTTTTTGGAGTAAAAGATACACGTGATGCATGATACACTTAATTTGTATGATTCTTTGATGAATAGAAAGTTCAAAAGAACTGCATTTTTGGACCAGGCCTGGTTTCACAGACGGGGCTTAGATTAAACCAGGATTAGGCCTTAGTTCAATTAGGATATTTTAGTATCTTTTATAAATGTGCCTTAGAAAAAAACATCACTGATGTGCATCTTGAGACAAAACAATAGCACTGAAGATACATCAGTGCAAGTTGTTTTCAGTTAAAACAGCTCAAACATGCATTTTTGTCTGAGACTAGACTGAAGCCTTGTCCTTGAAACCGAGGGTAAATGTTCTTAACTGTCACCTTTGATCAGTTAAATGCATCCTTGCTGAATAAAATGATTAATTTAATTCATATATATATATATATATATATATATATACACACAATATTTTGTTTGTTTATTAATTATCACTTCATAGAAGCTGTTTGGACTGATTCATGAACATAACTTACCCTAAACCCTGTTTTTGCTTAAATTTAAATCAGAGGCATTATTGACATGTCTGTCTTGATGCTCAATTATGTGCAAGACATGAAAAACTGCATCTTAATTAAGACTTTCATCTTAAAATGTCACAGTGTTCATTGTGAATATATAGCAGATTGTTTATCATCATCTGTACGCTTCATGTTTTGCATTATTGTGCAAATTACAAGATTACTGTGGAAAAACTAGGATCACAGGGAAATAGTGATGGTATAAGGAATTCCATCTGTGGTGCAGCATTATTCGTGCTTTTTATAATTCCGAGGATGAATTCCAGATTTCCCTCAGGATTACAGTGGCAGGAATGTCCAGAGGCTATCTTTATATTGCTTTTTTATGCAAGGGCTTTACCATCCAATATATAGAGTATATTTTATGCTTTGCTGTCAAAAAGCTACTATCCTATAACTATAGTAGAGGAAAATCTGATTTGAAAGGGTTTTATTCATTTTAATTGACAGATTTTGAAGCATAAAAATGATCAAATTGTTTTTGACCAGGTCACCATTTTGCATAGACATTTGTATACTTCTTGAGTGATCTAACTTTATTTTTCTTGCAACAACTTTTTATGCACATAATGTTTTCCTCTATTGTTTAGATGGGTTTTATGTACTATGTTAGTCATTTCCCATTGAAATTTGAGAGCTTGTTTAATTATTGTATAATCCATCTTGAAAGCCAGCATGACCAACGCTGCGTCTGAAATCGCATACTGTATAGCAGGTACCACATTTGGTTTGAAACGTACTTTGCTACCATTAAAAAGTACATTCTGTGTATAGTATGAATGAAATTTGGATGTACTACATCTGCCATGTTGTCGTTGTCATGTGACATGCAGCATCAATGCGTCACTTCACAATTCACAAATCCTCTCCCGTGGCCTCATAGGAGAGTAAAGTGTCCATCGAATGCGCAGTTCAGAATCTCGCGCCGGAAGTAGTAGGTCATCCTGGTACTGTTTTATGAATACTATATATTAGGTGAAAACCAGTATGTGAGCAGAATATTATGTCCAAATTCATAGTATGGAAGTAGGCATATTCGGACACCAGTGCAAACGTTTGTTTTGTGTTGTCCAATTTGTTAATTACGTGCGTAACGTCTTCAAATATGTTTTTAATGTGATTCTTTATTGTTTTTCCCAGGAGCCTTGTAAAATTGGAGAGTTTGGAGGATACGTACCTCCTCGAAGGCGGTGACGATTCTCTCTCGGACAAACACGGCTGTCCAGCCTACGTCAGCCCAGAAATTCTCAATGCAAATGGCAGCTATTCGGGTAAGGCAGCGGATGTTTGGAGCCTAGGCGTGATGCTCTACACCATTCTGGTGGGCCGCTACCCGTTCCATGACGTGGAGCCTAGCTCTCTGTTTAGCAAGATCCGTCGCGGTCAGTTCAGCATCCCCGAGGCGCTGACGCCCAAGGCGCGATGCCTCATCCGTAGCATCCTGCGACGAGAACCGGCAGAACGCCTCACCTCCCGAGAGATCCTGGACCATCCCTGGTTCTCGGCCTCCAGCGCTCCAGCCGCCGCCAACCACGGAAGAGGAGAACGCGAGTTGGACCAAATGGTACCGGAGGCCAATATGGAAGAAGAACTAGAAGAGTTCTTTAGCTGAGCACAAGCTCGTCAGACATTATGCCACGTCCTTTTAGATTATCAGAAAAGAAATACACTCATCACAGTGGTGTCTATCGTTATTTCTCATTCCGTGGAGAGACATGATTGGTTCTGGTTAGGGTGGCGTTGAACACCCTAAGCTATGACTTCTGGACAAAGCTAAATGCTGATGGCGTTGAGTAATGTAGCAAGACTTCTTTTGGTTTATTTCCGTTTTCATTTTACGTGGTGCTCACAAGGCGTACAAGTCGCAGTAAGCTACAAACATGCATTACAGCACAGGAGAGCGCAGCCAAGGAACAAAGAAAATATCAGGCAAAACTGCTAAACCGCTCCTGTTTCCAGCTTCGGATCCTCGAAGTTGTTGACCGTCTCTTCGTTTTTTTTTTTTTTTTTATCTTTTCCTCGAATGCTACTTGTTGGTTGTGTCTCAATCTGATCCTCAGTTTATTTGAAGTATATCAGCAAATCTGTTCGCTCTTCGACAGCCCTCCACTTCAACACTGCAAACATTGTCATATTTTTTGTTTCTGATCCATTACTGCTGCATTAAGAAACGTTTTGTGTTGCATTAAGCTGTTCCTTTTACTATTATTGCTGCTTTTTTCGCTCTAACCATACCTAAACCTTCTCCGTGAGCCTTCAGAAAATAAAAAACGTCAAGCACTTGACTCGCCTAGGCTTGGAGATCCTCTCTGAACTAGTGTCATCTATTTAACTTTTAGTTTTTCCTTTTGCTGGAGCAAAATGTATCTTTTTTTATTTTATTTATAATGTACTACTACTATATTTAAAAAGAAATACGTGCAGGGTTTTTTTGTTTTTCTTAACCGCCAGTTTTCACGAGTATTGTAGGCGATACATTTGACACAGGACAGGTTGGACTTTTTTTGTACCAAAGTTTGTCCCAAGTAGGAAGATCAACGATTAAACGTCAGTGCCAGTAATCGCGCACCCCAAACTCACGCTGACTGTACTCCTTATTTTATTTGAGTTTTTTGCATTTAACTCCATAAATATTAGACGATATTTCTACGACTACACCGTCTCGAGTACCTCATGTTAACTACTGCCTGCATAGGTCTGTGAAATGATCATGTTTTGAATGGGTACATGTAGACATGTTTCGTCGTATATCAATGTTACTTGAAATCGTGATTTATATCTAGTCAATGGCATGTGCCCTTTGAATGCTTTAGCCTGCCTAGCAAGAGGGGAGTTCGTTTTTTTCCATTATTTTTTTTCTTAAAGAATCTTACAAAAGATTTACTAGGATTCCAATTGCGCTTTGGAGTTTCTTTTCATCTTTATTTCCTCCTTAGTCATTGTGCTTTTCCCTCGTTATGTAGAAGGAACTTGCCTACCTAAGTTGGTGCTGATTAGGTGCTAATTTTGAAGGATGTTTTTCTTTTTTCATTCTTTTTTTTTTTTTTCTCCCTCATGATTTCAAGGGGAGGGGGGAGTGCATGGTGGGATATCTGCCTCAGATGCTCTGATTGTAATGTATCAAATTTTGGTGTTTTGTCCAGATTTATTCAGTAAATAAATTGTGAACTGCACACTGAATGCTGTATCTTTTTATACAATCTCTAAAGCACATAAACAGTCAAGTAAACTGGTCACGTTCAATCATATTGTTCATATTTAAAACATTTTTCAATGTGCATATATGTGCGTGCATGCCCATATATAATACGATTGTCACTAAAGCTTAGAACTGACACTAGAATAATAATTACTTCTGTTAATCAGCACAATTATCTCAAATGGATGATTAATTGGCTAGCCTGATACTTTAATCTATCATGACTTATATTCAGGTCTTTTTTATACCCATTGGAGTTCATAATTTATAGTCTCTCTAGTTTAGATTATTTAATGTCCTTGATCTTCTGGACATTAAGACCTGTGATCATTCTCATGCAGACATCAGTCTTTGACTTTATAATATAAAGCCCCCCCCCCCCCCCAGCAGATTGGTTGATTTCATTGCTTGGCTGCCACTAAATCTGACTAAAGCCTGCTGGGAAATAATCCATCAAATACAGATTAATGTCTTGTACATTGGGCCCATTTTATATGATCTGCAGCTGAGGGCTTGAACTGACCCTGCAGCCTCGGTCATGAGCAGTCATGCCGTACATTTAACGCTTGTGGACCGGACGATGACAGCTGAACCAACTAAAACACTGCCTGTCGAATAATGCAGAGGGTTTGCTATATAAGAGACATTTCCGATTAACATATACTCTTAAAGAGCCAATGTGCAGTATCTACAGCTGTTGATATTTCACACTCAACCCCTCTAAATACACATGCAAATGTGTTCTTGTACAAACACACCTTCACACTTCCAGAAAAGGGTGTTTATGAACGTAGGCAGTAGCCATGCTGTGATCAAAATAGATTAGTGCATTTGTTGTGCCAGATGTGCAAATGCCACAATACTTGGCACAAGCTCCACTAATGCATGGAGCTTCTGAATATGCACACGAGAAGCATGCATTTTGTCCTGAATATTTTGCAAGCTTGATCTTGCTAAAGTGCCTTTAAATGCCTTCAGAAGCACCTTTCAATTTTGATGCGAGTTAAAAGATTTGTTGCAACATGTAACATTCAAAAATTCACACATTTACAGGAATCTATTGTTTGTATTTATGTATCATGTAGCAAAGAGTCTCCATTCAGTCTCCATTCAGAAGCAAGCACATTTAAGTTTAATGGAAGTTGAAGGATTAGTTGCCACATGCATTAAAGCAACGTTACAGCAAAAGGATTTAATTTCTGATGGGTGCAAAGGATATTTTAATATCCTTGGGCTCATTACTCGGACCCCATTTACTAAAGCTTAATAAAGTTATTCTAATTAGCATTCGCATCTGATAAGAACGGGCAAGTTGTGCATGCAAATCCATACAAAACACCATAGTGTGTTCATAAATAATATTTCTGGAGATAATCTTCTCTAATCACTGCTGAGACAAAATTGAATATCACACTGTGTAAGACACCATTAGGTTGACAGTTACTGCCCATTGTGCTCCTTTTAATTTGGCCCTGCACCATAGTGTGGAAGTAATGGCTTTCAGTGGGGTGATAATCATCTGGAATATTGTTCATCTTACGCCCCCTGGTGGACAAATGAGAATTGTGCCCCATTTTCTACAAATTAATCCCTTGCATCCCATCCAAAAACCATTATACAAGCATGAATGTTCTCCACAGGTGATGTTTCTTTGTTTTTATATTGGTTTAGTGCTACATTTGACTGTCACAGCCGTGTAAACCATTCACAGCTCCATCCTTCCTCTAATCCTCTTTAATGTGTTGTGTCTGTATTATACTGTTTTGTGTCTGTTGTCATTCAGGTTGTCCAGTTAATCTCTCACTGCAGACATCTGGAGGGACAGGACACAAAGCCATTAGACTGTGACATAAATTATGCTATTTGTGCCTGTATATTTCCGGCTCATTTTATTTGCAAAGGTTACTGCTGAATGAGAAAATCACATGGTTCCACCTCAGGCCTAAAATGTCACTTCCTTAAGTTTGATCATCAGAAACACCACATCATTATTCTTAAAGGTATATGTCACAGCAGCGGGATTAAACACACAGTGAAGGGCAAATGGAAATCCAGCATCTTCTCAGAAAACTATTTTTTAAAGATTTTCAATGCATTGACAATGAAAGCCTTTTTTTAGTTTGTAATCTTAAAAAAAATTAGAGTTGCCAATTAGCTGATATTCAGAAGAAAAAAAAACATTTAAAAATAAAATGAGGATACATTTAAGAAAAATATTTAATAATAAATAGGCCTAGTTTATTTTAAGTTTTTTTTTTATGTAAAAACATCAAGAACAACACCTACAAAAATAAATAGTTAATTATGAAAATGTATATACCAAAAATAAAAATAATATAACTTATAATAATATCCAAATATTTTGTTTCATTAAAATGAGCACGTTGGCTAATACAGTAAGCAGAAGGTGTTTGAAAAGACCAAAAAGAAAAATGTGTGTGTGTGTGTGTATGGTAGGCCTATTCCATGTGTTATGGGGACCAAATGTCCTCCTAAGAATAGTAATACCAGTAAATGTTGTCCTTGTGGGGACATTTTTTGGTCCCCGTGAGAAAAACAGCTTATATGTCGTAAGTGATGTTTTTTTCAAATGTAAAAAGGCAGAACGTTTTCTGTGATAGGTTTAGGGCTAGGGGATCAAATATACATTGTGTACAATATAAAAATCAAGAAAAAAATTGAAAACAAGGGGTTTGTAAAGGCCCCAAGAAAACCTTCATTTAGGCTACACGGACCTATGCTATTCTGATATAAAGCACACTGTCTAAAAACACGAATCAGATTGCAGTGGAAAGTTCTGCATTCAAAAGCAGCCAAGCCTTTCCCCATTCACTGATCAATCATTAATCACTATTGTTTTATTTGAAATCGACGACACGCACAAGCATTTTACCCCCAGATGATAATGTGTGACTGTGAATATAACCATACTGAGAGAGCGAATGCTTGAGCTCAGCGCGTTATGATATTGGCAGAAATCAGAGGAATGAGGGATCCCAGCGGGGCTCGATGGGATGGTGGAGATGTTGCCGTGCAGTTGGAGCTCCTCGTGTTTATTTGTCTTTTCCTGCCTCATTCCAAGACAGAAGCTGCTCAAACCAACTCTAGGAAGCGGGCCAGAGCTAACATTTCATTTAGTGATTTCCCCTCCTAAACAAAGCTTGTGTGGATATGCCAGTGTGTTGCAGCTTACATCTGGCTCACAGGTTTTCATTATCCCGCATGTCAATAAACAGGAGTTCCTCCTCTGAAAGGGAGCGAATGGGAGCAAGTAGCTACCACAGGGACCGATCAGAGGGAAGTAACTTGTGCCAGCATTAGGCTAGTAATTGCATGAGATACGGGAATCCCGGCCTGTGTATTTCCTATCCCAGTGGAGCACAGTTTGTGTACTTACCCAACCCAAACTAAACACCACGAACAGACTGTTACTGTTGTTCCCTTGAGGTCGTGGCCACTCTGACTCTCTGAGCTAGTTTACTCTCCTCGTAACCTCGCATGATCTGCCGAGCCACTGGATGCAATGCATTAGTGATTCAGCTCGATCATTAACTGACTCAATCGGTTATTGAGTTGCTGGTTAATCCAGAACACAGATCTCGCAGATTTCTCCTGAGGGGGATCGATAGTGCATGTGCTGTTTAATGTAAATCATTAAAATCATTGTACATAACACGAGGACTTTACTTATTTTAGCTGCAATATATTAATAATAATAATAAAAAAAAACCGATAAATATCATAGGCTATATGTTATATGTAAATATTCATTTATAAAAAAAAAAGTAAATATTTGTAAATATTATACTAGCCTATATGTTTTTTTATGAATTATTTTATGTATAATATATTAAATATATATGTATAAAACATATTAAGAAACTATACAGGCTATATATAAACTATTTATAGATAAAAATATAAAATATTTATGAATTGTATAAAAAAATCTGTTTAAAAAAACACTGTACAAAATGTTAATATATAATATATAGTAGGCCTATATATATTAGCTATATATATATATATATAATGCATATTGGCAAAACAACTATATATAACTATAAAAATCTGTATATATATATATATATATTAGCCTATATTTAACAGCAGAAATACCTACATGACCACTTACAAACACTACAGTAATGTACAGTGCAGTAAAAAATATTATAAAGTAAATTATATTAACTGGGACAAATATTCACATAATGTGTTTGTCATGCTGTGGCTCACTGTTATTGAGCAATGACCAGTAGATGGCGCACTCACATACTTATTAAGTGCCGTTCAGCGGTGTATTTTGTATTATTTTATGTATTTTAAGACATATTAAAGCCCTTTTACCATGGTAATGATTGATTCTACAACAGTTATTTTTTAACATCAATAAATCTGATAACTTGATATTAGCAAGCACTAAAATAAATGTCTGAAAAGCTTTCAGAAATTAGTTTGTAAGGGTTAATTTTGTACAAACATGATAAAATGGGAAGTCTTGTAAAGCAGAAATAAAGCTGGTATCCAAGAGGGCAGTCGAATTTGAAATAAAAATGAAACATTTTTTATATCTTTCATCATTGTTTTTATGTTTTACTATCCATCTCTTATTTTTGTTGTTGAAAAGCAATAAAAAGTGTTTTTCCTCAGAAAAGCAATTTCCTTTCTTTGTACTCTTTTATTAGCACATCATAAACTGTTACAATACTATAAAATGAAACCTATTACATTAAATGCAAACATCTGGCAGATAGATTATTTACACATTTTTGGAGAACAATATGCATGTGGTTTGCATGCACCAATATTTATATTCGACCTAATGCAATCTATAAATAATTTCTGCAATCAAATCTCAGAGATCTCTCAAATTATTATGAAATTCACCCAAGAACAAATGATCTGAACTGCTTTGCATATTTATTGTATTGCTTTATATTGTTGTTTTATGTATATTGTCTAGTTTATTCTTTTTTATTATTATTGTTTTTTAGGCGAAACTTCTGAAATGGATAGCAACCTCTGAGCGATGTGTTTGAGTTCAACCACTGACAGAAAAGGTAACAGCGAGCTTCTTCATTGATCTTCACCAAACTGTGTGTCAGCTGTGCTGGTGGTGTGGGCTTCACACTGGCCGGTTTAATGGTCAGCAAACAGCCCAGCTGAAGCCATGATGACAGTATTGGATGCGCATGGACCCTTTTTTGTCAATACACAATTATCCTCCCTGTTGCACTTCCTGTGGATGGGAAATGCTGAAAATAGCGAGGGGGAGCATTGTGTGCTAATTGCAGCTAACAGTAGTCACTTGCCGTATTGATCACACATTAGATGCGGGCTGCAGGAGGGAGTTTGCGTGAAGTGGATTAAGGGTTGTCTGTTCCATTCTTAAAGCCTCCAATTAATGTCTCCGCACACAAGGGTTTTTCTGAAATGTTTAAGGACCACTCTTCATCATCATGGTGGTCGCTTTATGCATGAAGTGCTCTTCCTGAAAGTGAGAATATCTCAAACTGAGGATTAGGATGTCCTTGTTCAGCCTCTTGCGTTGTGTTTTTCTAATGGATGTTTTTACACTCTTATTGAACACTATATGAGTGCGTATTGTGATTTTCCTTTACACCATTTTCCCGGGTGTGTTCTTTAAAAAAAAATCTAAATAGCATTTTAAGTGTATGCAATATACAGATGCACAAAATACTTTAGCTGCAGATCACTATGAAACATCAACATGCATGAAAAGGAGCCGATGACAATACTTATGTGCGCTGCAAGAATATGTGCATTACAAACTTTCAAATAGAGAATTTTCAAACAACTACAAGCTCTTTGTGCAATGATTCAGATCAATATCAGATGTATACAAGTCATATCAGGAAGTGAGGTCATTCTGGAAGACTTGTGTGTTGCTTAAAGTGTTTAATTCAAGCATAACACACTTTCATTTACTCATCAAGGCTGCATTTTTATCAAAAATACAGTAGGCTAATATTGTGAAATATTATTACAATTTAAAGTAACTGTTTTCTATTTGAATACATTTTAACATGTCATTTATTCCTGTGATCAAAGCTGAATTTTCATCATCATTACTCCAGTCTTCAGTGTCACATGATCCTTCAGAAATCATTTTAATATGACCATTTGCTGCTTAAGAAACATTTCTTATATTATCAGTGTTGAAAACAGTTAAAACTGTTATTTTGTGTTCATATGGGTATGGAGTGACATGAGGCACAAATAAATAATGAACTATTCCTTCTTCCTAAAATGAATCAACCACACAACATCTGATCCTGTTTACAGATACCTTCTCTGAGCAGCGTGGGGTCAAAGGTCAGAGCCCGCCGGTACATTAACTAGCCGCTTGCTGATGGATGGAGTTGTTAGTGAACTAGAGGTGGATAATCCCACCATACAGGTGAGCCTTTTCCTCTGGTGACCAATTACCCAGACTGCTCTGTCCAGACGCCATAATGGAACATGGACTAACAGGGGCGGTCAGCAATTTAGATGCTATTTGGATCTCCGTGTCTTTATTTCTCTGTGTGTCTAATGGAAATTGAATTGTATGTGCAGTGCAGCAAGCAATGAACCTTATAGAGCATTTCCAGGAAGTCTTTTGAATTCAAGAACGGCCTGTCCAAGACGATCTATCTGAGGAGCTTTGTAAGGAACTGCTTTAAAGTCGACATGAAACAGCATTTAAAACCCATTTTAATGAGATATATTTCTTATTTTTTGAGTGAAATAGAATATTTAACAAGAAAAAATGTGAGATGGAACTTGGTTCAATGCATCAGGAGTTGATTAGATCATAAATACGTTTTATAGTCTTTATAGTGCCTTAAAAAAATGCAACATTCATATTTTTTGGTCATAATCAATATTGAATAATCAATGCTGAAAACATATTTTGCACTGTTTAACCTTCCTTTATTTGTCACACTCATAATCCTTCTCTTCTGGCCAAAAGTGGAGAAACGATATGGTTGGAATAACTTTCAGAACAATTTTATCCAGCTGATGAATGTTAAAAACATTGACAACCAATCATAATCCATCCTGCTGTAACGAGCTCGAGCATTTAAAGTGACAGACAAGCGTAACGATCGTCCGGGATAGTGTGAACGGGATACTTTATTGTTATAGTTGTGTCTTTAGTTATCATTTCTTGGTGTGAACAATGATGATGAAGACAGTTCTAAAAATCGTTCTAAATATAAAAGAACAGCAGAGTTCACACCAAAATAATAAAGATAACGGCACAGAGAAACGATATAGTTGGAATCACTTTCAGAATAATTTTTTCGCAGTTGATGAACGATAAAATATTGACAGCCAACCAGAATCCATCCTGCTTTAAGAGCGCGAGCATTTAAAGTGACAGATGCTTATAATAAACAGAACAGTACCATCTGCTGGTGTGAACATGATTATAGTTATTTTTGTATTTTTTTTTCCTTGTGTGAACGGGCCTTAAAGGATTAGATCACTTTAAAAAAAAACTTTTGCTGATAATTTACTCACCCCCATGTCATCCAAGATGTCCATGTCTTTCTTTCTTCAGTCGAAAAGAAATTAAGGTTTTTGATGAAAACATTACAGGATTTTTCTCCATATAATGGACTTCATAGGACCCCAAATGGTTCAAGGTCCAAATGACAGTTTCAGTGCAGCTTCAAAGCGCTTTAAACAATACCAGATGATGAATAAGGGTCATATCTAGCGAAACGATCGGTCATTTAAAAAATAAATAAAAAAGTTTAAGTTTTATAAGCACAAATGCTCGCCTTGCTCTGTTCTGGGATGTGCGTTCATGACTCACGTAATTCGCAATTACGTTGAAAAGGTCACGCTCGACGTACGCGGAAGTATCGAGTCAGTGTTTACAAGTGTGAGGAAGGAGGACCATATACACATATTCAAATGTCTTTGTGTCAGTTTATCGTTTAAAATGCCCATTTCGTGTGCATATCCTGGGTGTTTTAATATTAAAAAGGCTAAAAGAGAATTTTCGTCAGGACAGAAGCGTGACCTTTTCAACGTAATTGCGTATAACGTGGCGTAGCGAACGCGCATCACAGAACAGCAAGGCGAGCATTTGTGCTTATAAAACATAAACTTTTTTATTTTTGAAATGACCGATCGTTTCGCTAGATAAGACCCTTATTCATCGTCTGGTGTCGTTTAAAGCCCTTTGAAGCTGCACTGAAACTGTCATTTGGACCTTGAACCGTTTGGGGTCCATTGAAGTCCATTATATGGAGAAAAATCCTGGAATGTTTTCATCAAAAACCTTCATTTCTTTTCGACTGAAGAAAGAAAGACATGGACATCTTGGATGACATGGGGGTGAGTAAATTATCAGCAGAAGTTTTTTAAAAAGTGAACTAATCCTTTAAATCAGACCTAATGAATCACATGAACCAAAGTCCTAAATGCATGTAAAAACAAGGAAATGAAGCTAACGTTACACGAATGACCAGCGGCAGTGACGCGTTACGTGCTGAGGCCTCCAAACTCAAGCAGCGGTCGGTCGGAAAAACACGTTCGGGTCCAGTGGATCCCAACGAAGTACAGTGTTGTGCTGTGGCCCTGGAGCTATTCCTGCTCAAACAGAGCTGCATACATATCCATAAATTGCCGGCGTGCTGTTAAGACAATTCCTGTGCATACATGACAGGGAGCGAATCAGAGAACCCACGACCTTTGACACACTAGTTGTGATTTATTATTAATGAGAGAGAACCTTCAATTTTTAAACGTTTGTGATGTATTATATATGTCGGATCCAATTGCCACTTCAGTGAAAAATCAGCAGATCAGTGCAGATTCATACCCTTGGGTTTGGTCAACAAACCTGCAGAAGGAGGGGGTTTAAACATACCCTCCAGCGACTAATGGTTACATGCATGTCAACAAGCATTTTCCAGTGGGAACACGCTCACTGAAATTAACAGTGCAAAAGACTCATTTTCATTTAACTGATACCTTTTAACTTTACAGTGCACAAGAATGGTGATAGATATTGATCACAGCTGGGATTTGGACCTACAACCACCACACGTCACAGAATTTACTGTGCCCATATACAAGGCATCATTAGAAAGATGTTTATCACATCCAGATGAATTAAAACACGTGTTGAGTGTATACATAATTAATCACCATGCCACACCGTGCCAGCATCTGGACCTGGCAAATGTGTGACGAGCACTCTCTTTAATTGCACGTCACAGTGTATTGGGTATATATTATTCTTCATTAATAGTGCCTTAAAATACAACATTTGTCTTTTTTGGTCACTTTTACTTTTCTAATTGTAAACAGTCGACATGTTGCATCATTTACAACTGAATTTGACCACATTAAAACATTAGAACGAATGAGTGCAGCTGTTTTAGACATTTATTATTTTATTAATATCATTATATTATTATTATTATTATTATAATTTATGAAAAAATATAAAAAAAAAATTTGTAAGTCTTCTGCTCACCAAGACTTGGCATTTATTTGGCACAGTAAAAACAGTAATATTGTGAATATTATTGCAATTTAAAATAACTTGGTTCTGTTTAAGAAACAGCATTTATTTGAAATAGAAATTATACATTTATTTAATGTCATAATACTTTTGTGCATTTTTTGATGTTCTCAAGAACAGCATTTATTTGAAATAGAAATTATACATTTATTTAATGTCAAGTTTGATCAATTGAATGCATCATTGCTAAATAGAAGTATTTATTTCTTTAAAAAATCTAAACAAAATATTATTGTCCTCAAACTTTTGAATGGTAAGGTATGTAGTTATTTGCATGTTTATTTAACAAACCCACATTAAATATGAGGTATTTTTTCTACCTGCATATTGTATACAGTTTATTTTCATGGTTACACTTTAATTTAAGGTGTCATTGTTACAGTGTAATTATATATTTAAGTAGGCCTACTAAGGTTTAGGGTTATTTGTATGTAATTATGCACAATTTACTGTTATTACTATGGTAAACACACGTAACATATGTAACAAAGACACTGTAAAATAAAGTATTACTATTTTTATTTTTTATTTTCTAACCAAATTATTTGAACATTGATTTTGAACATAAGTGTAATAGTCGTCCTCTTCTGTCAGATGAGTGAATCTGCTGCACTTCCAGGTTTCGCCAGTAGATGCCGCTGTTTCTCACGCAAACTCGCACACAGAGCTGACGGGCTGGAGGTGGGAGGCGCTTGTGTGGAGTAAAGTATCAGCTGGGAGAGACCGGAGCAGGAGCAGCATTCACTCCCGTCTCTCTCTGTGTGCGGACAGCATCTGTCAACTCAATACAGCGCACAAAGAGGGAGAAAGACACCTGCTACAGATGCGAGACAACACAACACACTTTACAGCGCCATGAGATGAATCAACGGCCAGCGCGTGAGGAAAAACCATCTGAGAAACAAGGACGGACGCTTGGCATCACTCGGCAACTCGATCTGGAGGTGAGGCTGGAGATGATGATGATGGTGGTGGTGGTGGTGGTGGTGGTGGTGATAATGATGATGTCGTGGATGACAACTGTACATTATTATTGCATGGAGCTCTATTATGTCACGTGCGTGTTCTGGTGGCAGATTGTCACATGCCACTCGCGCGCGTTTGGTGAAGGTGTTTGTGTACGCCATCCTCTTCTACTGGATGTGGGAAAAACTTCCTGGTGGGATTTATAGCAACCGCTGGATTGGGTCACTTGGACAACATGTCCTGGATACTTTTGTACTGGATACTCCAAATACTTGTGATTTGCTATTTGGCCGAGACCCTTGAGAGTTTAGTTGTAACCTTAAAGTGAACCAAAACTCCATGGTTGCTTCTCCAAACCTATGTAGACTGCATTTTATTGTCAATATATCTTAATTAAAATTGTAAATCACTAGGTTTGGAGACGCAACCATTGACCACCCGCTTCAGGTGTTTGTTTACAGACAGCAGGGCTTGTCAATATATATATATATATATATATATATATATATATATATATATATATAATCACTTAATCAAGCATTATTGCATTTTGATAAATCAGTATTGACATGTAGTTAACTGAAGAATAAAACCCCAGATCATTGTTTATCTTTTCACTATAGTTGGACAGTAGATATTTATGTTTGTTTAATGACGGTTTTACACTCTAAATGAAAAACTGAAGCAACCACATTATATATACAGTACACACACACACACACACACACACACACACACACTTAAACATTTTTTTAAATGAATAAAAAAATTGATATGATATATAGACTGAAATGCAAAAATTATATGTTTTGCCTATCAGTCCAAGGACCTCCTACAAACCTTTTTTTTTTAATTGTTGCAAACCCTTGGATAAGAGTTCTTACTAAACTCTGCAGGAAAGTAGATCTTCTCCAGTAGACCGATTTGAGTTTTTCCCTTATGCATGTCTTTATTGATTGGTACAATATCATAAGGGAGGCTTTTACAGTAAGCAGCTTTTGTTTAACCCGTAGGCTATTGTGCATATACAGAAACATTATGTTCAGATGATTTTCTGTTGTTGTTGCAGTAAGTAAAAAAATGCAATCTGAATTTACCCCTCCCAGGCAAGACTATTACAGATAGTAAAATCGATTGCATGTGCAAGTGATACAGCAGCTGATCTCTTTGCATTTGTAAGTGAGTTCAGTGTTATCTCGGAGGTCAGCTGTCTCTCGATGTAAACATATTTCACACGTCACGACACGCATAACACTCGACTGTGCCGTTTCCCCCTGTGTCGTAGGGATAATCCGTGTCATGCCACGCATGTGTCCTCTTGCACACGCAGAAGCTCAGATTCCGTCGCAGCAGCCGTGGGTCTCGGTGGAATAGCACTTCTGTCATGTTTGCAGACGCAGACATTGATAACATTGGCAAATGTATCAGGTAGCAGCTCAGAACATGCCCCGGATTAAAGGCTTACAGTTCGGATGCTCTGGAACGAGCAGTTGCACACGCACACGTCTCGTCAATGTTTTAAAACTTCCACTAGATTGGAGAAATATGGCTGACTGAATGGTTGGCCTGTGAATAGTTTTATTCTAGTCCTCTTTTGCACTGTGCCGAGGGAGTGTTGTGCTGCTGGTTATATTGGTCCACCCTTCTCCGGTCAAAATCAATAGGCCTATGTTTTTGAAATCAAGTACAAAAGGAAGAACAAAAGAATAAGAGTTTTTTCTTTGGAAGACAGGGCTAATATGTTTTCAGAATAGTAGAATATTTGAGCAGGGATGGATTTCTGCTGCTTTTCAAAGCCTGAGATGACAAAAAGAAGAGAATTTGGTTTAGAAAGCTAGGCGGTTTTATTATTTTCAGGTGCAGATACCTTCTGGGGATGTTATTATGAGTCGAGAGGAACGGTATTGGAAGGCTGATACAGGTGAGGTTACGGTTATAACGCTGAATGGATTTCATTTCGGATTGAGTGCATGATTGCTTGATTTCTTGAGAGCCGAGGACCTGGCGCTTCGTTGCATAATTTCCCACATCTTTTAGCGTGGCTGTCTTCTGTGATGCATTATCTCTTGTGACCTCAGGCGAACTGCCTGGAAAATGTAGGTTAATGTTTATATAAAACAATCTGGGCAGCAGTTCTGTGTCAGCCATGTTCTTCATGTAAAAAATAAGCATGCAGAAGTTGATATTGATGTGACATGCTTTGTTTATGCCAAACATTTGACGGACTTGAGAGAGCAGTGTTTGATTTTGTTCTTTGCGTGTCGTCAGTCTATTTAAGGTTGTGATGTGAATAGTGCTCAAGTAATGAAAGCAGTTCCTAATTTAGAAGATCTAGTCTGTGTCGATTTCACGGCTGCAGTATTGTAGGCAACGTCTGTCATGTATGTCATTCGTCACATTATTTTCATCTTGCGCTGCCAAGGCAAAATCTTTATTAATTAGTTGGGCTCGAGGTGTTGTTTGTGCTTTGATAAATTACCTGTCTGCGCTGAATGTTTTGTTTCAAATTTGCTAATGCCTGCTAAACCAAATGACAAAAGGGTTGTCAAATAAATGACTAGATGCAAATGATGTTGAATTTTGTGGCCAGTTACGGTGAAGAGAAAGTTGTTTTTGTAGTTTGCCTATAGCGAGTTTGCATCTGTGATATTAAACCTTATTAAGTCAACTGCACGCAAGGTCATGTAAACACCTTAAATGGTTTTTCTGCTATCAGGGAAAGGTCAGAAATGGTTTAAAGGTTTATTTTTTTTTAATACTGAGGATAAAATGTCCTTACTACTACCTGACAGATTTCATTGAAACAGTGTCCTGAGATTCGCACCTGTCTTTCTGACAGTTTTACACTATAAATGGCAGAAGGAAGTAGCTTGTGCTTTTTATTTTTTAAGCCAATTTTTTTTTTTTACATCAGGACTGGAGGAAATCGTCAGTTTTCTTGAATAGTGTTTTTTTTTATACGTTGATTTTTTTTCTCTACATTTTGTTTTAGAAGTCTCCTACAATAGGTTTACATGCATCCTTTCCACGAGTCTACTCTGCTGTGATTGGTAGATGACCCAGTCTGTTGTGATTGGTCTACCGCTAATGATTGCGTCGGTTTTCGTATCAATTCCAGTGCAAGTCAAGTCCAGATGCAAAGTGGATTTGCAGCGCAGAAAACAGCGTCTTCTTGACATGTCGACACTAACTAAACTCTTGCAGTCTCAGCTACACCTACAGTGTTTGAGGGTCAAAGTAGACGTCGTTCGCGGGCAGCCAATGAAGCCCGTAGGCTGCGCGTTTCAGATGTTCAGATGTTCAGAAACGATAAATGAGACAATAAATGTATTTGTTGTGCACTCTGTTCTTTAAAGCTTTGCAGACATTTTACATTCACGAACAGGCAGCTATAATACACACTGCATGAAAGGAAATATTCAAATGGTTTTATTTTAAAATAATTTATTTTAATTTGACATTTTTATGATTACATTAATTACTAGCTTTATCAATTTACGAAACCCCCGCAGTTCCTTCACAAAACCCTAACGTAATATATAATGTTTAATTTAACTTCATGTTGTTCATAACAAGAAATGGAATTAATTTTCTTTATAAAAGATTATTCTATTCAAATCAATGTGATAAATGAGTTCAGTCAAAAGTAATCTAGAAGTAATCTTAAAGTAGATTAAAGTAAAGTAGCCCAATTATATTACCTAAAATGTAATCGATTATGTAACTAATTTAATTTAAATTTTCGTCATGTAATTTGAAATCAGTAATGGAATTTGTAAATAATCTACCCAGCACTTATTTAAAATAGAGCGACACCAATTGCAAAATCTGAAACCATTTTTAATACTTTTTCTTTTGTACAATGTGTTGCTATAACACAATGTGTTGCTATATTGTTATAACAGACATATAACATAAGTTTGGGGTCATTAAGATTTTAAAGGATTAGTTCCCTTTTATAAAAACTTTTGCTGATAATTTACTCACCTCCATGTCATCCAAGATGTCCATGTCTTTCTTTCTTCAGTCGGAAAGAAATTAAGGTTTTTGATGAAAAGATTCCAGGATTTTTCTCCATATAATGGACTTCAATGGACCCCAAACGGTTCAAGGTCCAAATGAGAGTTTCAGTGCAGCTTACCAGACGATAAACGATACCAGACGATGAATAAGTGTCTTATCTAGCGAAACGATCGGTAATTTCAAAAAGAAATAAAAAAGTTTAAGTTTCATAAGCACAAATGCTCGCCTTGCTCTGTTCTGTGATGCACGTTCGCGACGTCATCGTTATACGCAATTACGTTGAAAAGGTCACGCTTCTGTCCTGATGAAAATTCTCTTTTAGCCTTTTTAATATTAAAACACCCAAGATATGCACACGAAATGGGCATTTTAAACTATAAACTGACACAACGACATTTGAATATGTGTATATGGTCCTCCTTCCTCACAATTGTAAACACTGACTCGATACTTCCGTGTACGTCCTTTTTTGAAAAGCGTGACCTTTTCAACGTAATTGCGAATTACGTGAGTCATGAACGCACATCACAGAACAGAGCAAGGCGAGCATTTGTGCTTATAAAACATAAACTTTTTTTTGAAATGACCGATCGTTTCGCTAGATAAGACCCTTATTCATCGTCTGGTGTCGTTTAAAGCCCTTTGAAGCTGCACTGAAACTGTCATTTGGACCTTGAACTGTTTGGTACCCAATGAAGTCCATTATATGGAGAAAAATCCTGGAATGTTTTCATCAAAAACCTTAATTTCTTTTCGACTGAAGAAAGAAAGACATGGACATCTTGGATGACATGGGGGTGAGTAAATTATTAGCAAAAGTTTTTTTAAAAGTGAACTAATCCTTTAATTTCACAGACTCTTATTGCTGTATTAAATAAATGCAGCCCTGGTGAGCATAAAGGCTTCTTACACACACACACACACACACACACACACACACACACACGCGCGCACATTAGTTCTATATATAGACATGTGACTATATACATATGAATGAGTTCTGCCACAGTGGTTTAGACTTTCTTTTCTTGTACTACAATAAGATTGCAACCTTTTTTAGCGTTTAAAGTTGCATGTAAGAATGGTTAAAAAATCTGAGGTGACACATGCATCCTTAAGTTTCATTCATCCAATTCAGGACAACTGATTCAGTCAGTTAGAACAAGAAGCATCTGGCTTGATTCCATTGATGCCATGCTTGAAGTTTGGCACTGTGGGTGAATGCAGAGCCGCAGGAGCGTGTAAATATGCAGCAGGACTGCTGGCACACTGAGGCCATATATAGACTGAACCCATGAGGATGCGCTGGCAGTCCTAACCGGGCTAAAACCAACAGATGAGATGGAAACCAAACTCTAACTGCTGACAAGACAAATGCAATCCCTCAATCGGGCTGCACAGAGAGGTCAAATTAGCGAGAGACCACGTTAGACTGCCTCATAATTTGTGGACTTAAGCCAGTTGGGAATCCATGCCTGAGTGAATGTCAGAGTCTGTGATGAGAATTAGTATGCAGAATATTCAGCTCAGAGCCAAAGCAAATGGAGTAATATACTTGCTAATGTAGAGGGCAAAGGGCCTTAAGCGAGCTGCACAGTTTCTGAGCTCTTAAGAGGCCGTATACGAGCCATTAGAGACTGTTGTCCGCTATCCATACCTCGCGCAAGCTGTCACCTTCAACCCCTGCCGATTTTCATATCTTTTCTCCCTCCATCTGTTTAAAACGGGATTTTGCCTGAAAACTCTGCGTGGTCGTGTTGCATTTGGTGACCGTAAAGTGCTTTTAACAGCGTCAGATCCCTGATGACCTCTGAAATCAAATTTTACAATCATAGACATTAGCGACTGCACGAAACAGCATTTGCATTTCAATTTAAAAGTGGCAAAGCATTTAGCGTCTGTAATGTGACATTTCTGAAGGGAAGTCATATTTAATGGGAAATAATGTGCCGTGGGATTTCATCGTATCCTTTGGGATTTGATAGAAGTTGTGTTTGCTTAGTAACTGTTGCTGATCACACTCTGTGTTAGGGATTTGAACAAACTAACTGTACTCTTAAGTATTAAACTTGGCATGCTACTCTTCCCACAGTGCCTGGTCTACAGACTGATGAATAATGCCAATCATGTCGTTTGTTGAGAAGAGATGTGCTAAGTGCTCTTATTATGAAACGATTATGAAAACTGCCACTCTTTATATTTAACTTTTTAAATATGTATTTTGCCGTATTTAAGTATGTATTCATACTCCGATCAACCAGTAGCGAGTTTACATAGCTCGTCATAACTTGTAATAGTAATACATTTGTTTAATTTACTTAATAATTTATGAATAGAGTGTATATTAAAGTGAGTAGATTAAAATCATATATATTAGGGCTTTGACTCCGAACTTCGTTATTCTAATATAATTTGAATATTTAAAAAAAATAATGATATTAGAACGAATATTAGGCAGCCTTTAATATTCGAACCTCTTTTGGGCATTAGTTTTTGTAAACGTTGTTTTCAATTCAGATTCCGAAGCTTTTTCCCGCTTGGTGAAGTTGTGAATCACGAGCTCATTAGCAAGGCAAGTATTGGTCATCTGGGCTCCTGTAGGTGACGTTAGCGTCCTGGGCTGGGTTTCTCGATAACGATGCAAGGTTACGAACGCTCGCCGCAATTCCACGCGCGTTTCCCAAAAATGCATGCTACTACGTGCTACTTAAGCGCCGCGGTCCATTGGCGAAGTGCCGAAATATAACCTTATATGGAATCGTATTCTGAACGCTTAACCTAATAATCGTCATTTGTTGTAGATTAGAAATCAAGACAAGTCTATATAAAGCACTTATACAGGCGGAGGCACTGACAAAATGGCTGAACAAAGAAACAAAACAAGAGAAGATACCTTTCAAAAAGATCAAATGAATGTCCTTTTAGAGGAGATAGAGCGAAACAAAGATTTTATTTTTAACAGATTTAAAGGACACCATACAAATAAGGTAAAAAAAACATCTGGGAGGACATTGCAAACTTACTGCAACCAGAGGTGTTCAAAGATCAGGGAAGGAGGTCCGCAAGAAATGCCCAATACATGGCTGTGTTCGTACACGTCAGCAAGTCATTGACAGATTTGTTTTAATTCGTCCCTATTTTGCCCATTCTTTAAAGCGTGTTTCCCACATTACTTCTTTTCTGATTTTTTTTGTTCATTCATTTAATTTAGATGTGTATTTCTATTTTGTTTCTTCCCTTTTTAATTATTTCATTTATAAATTCATTTAAACAAAACATGAGTACAATAAAGTGTACAATCAAAACCTTAAATTATACTCACGTTGCAGTGTAATCTGTTAAATCTAGATAAAAGGCCTCATAACCCTTCTTACGATGCACTTGGGAATCAACGATTCCTCCAGAGCACTCGTAGTTCTACGAAGATTTTCAAGTGCTACTTAAGTCAGGATGCTTTTGGGAAACAGACCGCTGTGGTTGTGTCGAGCCATTCGTTAGTCTAATTTGATGAGAAAAATATCAAATGTAGTTGCAATAAACGAGATAAGAATAGGCACATCAACTGCAGCAGCGGAGGACTCTTATTCTGTCAAAAGTCAAAGCCCTAATATATGTATATATCAGCCAGTGACTGACAGTACTTCAGTCTTCTGTGTCACATGATTAAAGCAGTTATACATTGGCTTAATGACCAGTGAATGTAGTGCAGTAATCTCCAGTCACCCGTCCCAGCAGCGCTGATACCCAGCAGGGTGTAGATTAACCTAACCCGCTGTAAAATCCCTCTCGCACCCGACAGCAGATCTTCAACACGCTCCCTCTCCTCGACATATTATTCGACTTATTAACATTACGTCCTCTATTTGCATTCTATCACGTACCCATTATCGAGTATAATTTCTTCTCTAAATGTTTCAGATGGAAACAAATTGTCAGACCTCGCTGGGAAGTATGCGGTACTGTGGGACATTGTGTGCTGGGGCATTATGTAATAATTTATTTGCTGGGTAAATAATTGAATCTGCCTTCAAGGATAGCGGCTCTATCTAGGGCATTAGAGAGAGTTCAGGTGTAAAACTGCGCAGATGATTTATGATTTTCCTAGATGCACTTGGCCTCTGTGGACCGTTCTGCCTTAGCTGAGAACTAGCCACTAAATACTGCCCCTCTGGGGTCATCACGGACATTAACATATGGTTTAATATGAACCTGTTTAGCTTCCACTGTTAAGTAAAGCTCTGTAAACCTGCTGTCCCAACGTGGTTGTGAATGATGTAATTATGAAACGGAGTGAACTGGACTTGCCTTAAAGGGACTGTCAGTGAGTGTGCGACTATTTTTAGAACAGAAGTTGTATAAAAGCTGTGTAAAATTGGACATATTTGCCTGTTTTTCATCATTCACTATAATTGACATAATTTTGTCTCTCTCTGTAGCTTGAAGAGACACTTTCAGGGAGTTAAAGGGTTAGATCAACCAGAAATGAAAATGTTGTCCTCATTTACTCACTCTGATGTTGTTCCAAAATTGTATATTTTCTTTCTTCTTTGGCACACAAAATGATTTGTTGACTCTTTTCTATGCAAATGTGGAAATTGAATCACACTGTTGAGCTAAAAAAAAAAGGCATTTTTCTGAGCTATGATAGCTTTATGTGAGGGAAAAGACCAAAATGGAAGTGAGTGCTGTGCTCCCCCCTAATAGTCGACTATAACGTTAAATGAATATAAGCGTGCGATTAGTTGACGAATGGCTTAAATGAATTATTAATCGACTAGAAAAATCCTTAGTCGGGGGCAGCCCTACTATAGCACTCAAATCTTGCATGACCATATGGCTTCAGAAAGCTTTGAATATACACAGTTCTTGTGGCTTATCCCTTAACTTTATGGACTTTCTTGGAAACTTTTTATGGCGCTTTTTTGTCATTTTCTGTGAACCCAATTTGTTTATTACAATTTTAAATTGTAAAAATAACAATTTAATGATAACATTTTTACTGTTTTACTATATTTTTGATCAAATAAATGCAGTCTTGGTGAGCGTAAGAGACTTCTTTAAAAAAATTATTTTACCAACATTTTCATTTTTGGTTGAACTATCCTCTTAAATACATTGCAAATGTTATTTCATGTTGTCCTACATAAATACCAATCCTTTAGTTTCTGCATGTGTTTTTGTATAACCGTCAGGTTGCACCAGGGGAAATGATTACAGGAATGAGGGTTTCTGACTCCATCGTACAGAGACAGACATGCCATTAAAGACTCTTCATCGCTTTCATCAAAAGCAATCAGCGCACCTCAGAAGGGATGTAATCGTATTCATGTCTCTGATATCCATTTATCCAGTGATGGAATTATTTGCTTCAGGCGGTTTCTTTCTTCGGAAAGTTTAGTTGGAGTGCAGCGGTTTGTTTTTAGGGGCAGAGACGAGCCTCACATCGTGCCGCGCTCACACTGGCGCTGGAGGTCGCTGCGAGGCGTTCTTACTCCCTGCCACTGCTAATAACATGAACTTTTATCAGGGTGTATAGGAAATCTCTTATGTGGACAAAGGCATCCAGCTATCACTGTAACAGATAGAGAGAGACATTTTGACTGATGAAACATTAAACTATATTTGATGCAATGCTAGTCGACAGCCTTCATCACTGTACAGATTATTATAAAATTATATAATTTCTGCCTCATTCTGTGATGTGAAGCACATCAGATCACAAAAGTAAGTTATTTCAAACCCTCCGTTATTTGTTGGACGACAGGTTTGTAAATGCTTCTCATTACAAGTTTGGAAGGATGTTTGACACCTGTTGCTTTTTCAAATGCATACCTGCCAACCCGTACGCATTTTGCGTAGCGGGTACGCATTTTGACCTCTAAGTACGCTGGTACGGTTTGTCACTCTAAACTACGCAAAAACCTGGTGACGCGCCTCTGTTCACGCGCATTCCTCAAATCAAGCAACCGTAAACGAAGAAGAGTTCGACCAATCATAGCGCTGGGTTCATTCCCCACATAGCAAGCGCGGATGATTGACAGATGGGTAAGGCCTATCATGAAAAAGAGACTAAAAATCAACAGCAATAAAGGATCCCGCTCGATCCCCCTTCAGCTCCCGCGGCCGCCGTCTGACTGAGTTCAAGCGTGGACAGTAGGCTACAGTAGTCACAGTACTAATAATTCCTGAAGGTAAACGCGCTGGGGTGGATGCTAGATGTGGAAAGTTTAAATATTGTATTGAGTTAATTATCTGGATTTTATAATCACACGTGACACGGGACAGCAGTAATCGCAATCGCATGGATTATCTTAAAATACTCCGTCAGAGGAACACATTCTGCCATACAAATGATAAAATGCTTAAGTAATGCTGAACAATAAATCTAAATAAAATTAAAATCGCTATGGCAGGCTTAGTGATTATGAAAGTTCTGTGATTTGTGGATTAACGTTCATTTAACAGTTACTGATAAGCGCGTGTCTGGAGAAACAGGCGTTTATTTATCATTCTCAGTGTTGCGATACGTAGCCTGCATGTGTTACGTTATTGTGTCAATAATAATAACTAAAGTACCTAATTATGTTACATATTTATTCTGTATGAAAACTAGCGCGTTAATTACTTAGTTATGGTTCAAAAAGTCCCGTTGTGTATCAGTTGCTGCGCGAGCTCTCTCTCACAAACACAGACCGTGCACGCAAAGAGAGAAGATTATTGTAAAATGAAAAATGACGGGCTAAGTTAATTTTGTTCTTGGTTGTGTCAGAAAGAATTTTGTATTATCCATCCGTGTTTTTAAAATTCGTTAAACGACGGACGTTTTACTGTTATCGTGCAATGTTCAAAATTGCAAAGAAAGCCCTTTTTTCTGTGAGATATAGTATCATATTTAGATATTTGAATAATAAAATAAGTAGCCTATCTTAAATACGTACAATTACAACGTACTTAAATGTACGTACCCCCCCCCCCATCAACTTTCACGTGAACCATTTGTTCCTGTTTACAACTAGTATTTATGACCCCTTTCACAATTGAATAATTTGATCATGGTACTTTGCTCTGATTTCCTTTTGTACCGAGAGGATTATGCGGCACTATTAACGTTGATGATAAATTTGGAAGTGTCACAGACAATTTGTACCTCCCAAATGTAGTTCAGTAAAAATTAGTTGCGCAGTTGGAGAGAAGCACAATTGGAAAAAGTGAGATGATTCGGGTAGGGAGCTCATTTTGGGGGTGTTACTGTCACTGTCATGCTGTATTTGAATAATATGGTTTAGGAAATTATATGTTGCAGTCTTCATTTAGAAATGCAGCCGGCAGGGAGCACAATTATGAGGAAAAAATGAACAAATGTCCAGTGTTATTAGTTGCTTTGAGATTGTGTGCTGTAGAAATTTGTACTTCCGCTGCGCTGTTGAAACCTCGGCTGAATTGGGGCTAGCTGTAACTCTAACATACAGCGATTGATGTGAAAGTAGTATAATTTTCTCTCCTGTGTGACGCCAAGGCTCAGAGGAAAGAGAAATTTAGAACCAACAAATGGGAAAAGCCTTTATCCAAAGATTGTTGATAATTATACAAAGTGAGATGTATAGTCAGTGGCCACAAAAAGCGTTTGGATTTATGAGACAAATTAAAATATGAGAATCTCTTTGCTTTATATATCAAACAAAATAATGACTTTTTTAAGGTCATCATGTACACTTTTCAATTAAAAAAAGGTTTTAAATTATTAAATGGTACTATTTTTTTTTCCGCTTAAAGTGTGCTTTTTAAAAAAAATAAAGTCTGAGAAGTGAAACTTTGTGTTTGTGAAACATTACTGGAACATTTTTATACGTAATGTGATGATCTACACCAAAAATTACCAAAACCCCTGCTAATTAAAAGACATTGAACAAAAATTACGTTGTGAGAAAATGCCTTGAATTATTGTTAATTATTATTATACTACATTATATTATATTATATTATATTATATTATTCTATATTATATTAATTGGGGTTGGTAATATTTTAGACTTTTATGCTCATCAAGCCTGCATTTATTTGATCAAAAATATAGAAAAAAATGTAATATTTTTTATTAGATTTTTTTTTCTTCTATTTTCTATTTTCTATTTTGATACATTTTATAATGTCATTTATCCCTGTGATCAAAGTTGAATTTTCAGCATCATTACTCCAGTCTTCAGTGTCACATGATCCTTTAGAAATCATTCTAATATGACGATTTGCTGAAACATTTCTTCTTCGTATTATTATCATTGCTGAGAACAGATGTACTGCTTAATATTTTTGTGGAAGTATATACATACTAAATGGCCAACAGTATGTATATACCTGAGGGTCACTTTCAAAACCACTGGCATTAACAGCGAATCGGTCCTTCCTAACAGCTTCTGCTCCCTCTGGGAAAGCTTTCCACAGGAACATGACTGACTACTGGGACTTGCACATATTCAGACACAAGAGCATCAGGCATTGATGTCGGGCGATGAGGTCTGGCTCACAGTCAGTGTTCCAGTTCATCCCAAATGTGTTCAGTGGGGTTCAGGTCTGGGCTTTGTGTGGGTAAGTCACGTCTTCCCCCCCCCACCTCGCTTTGTGCTCAGGGGACATAAAAGGACCTTCTCCAAATGCTTTCCACGCTGCCATCCGAACCCCAGTGCGCCCTAAACAAGCAGGCAGAGACCCTTGAAATAGTGGATTTCTGACATATTTCAGAATATTTCAGCAGTTTGCCAGCGGTATTAACATGGACCAAAGACATCAAAATGAACCAAAAACAGGACGTGATGTCACTATATGGGACTCTAAAAAGACAGAATGCTCAAGCATACCAGGGCCGTGTCCGAAATTGGCCCCTATACCGTTAAATAGGGCACTATTTGAGGAGACAAATATTTGTAGTGGTTTCCGAAATCATAATGGATGTTAACAAGTGCACTCATTCAATCCCACAATGCACCGCAATAACGAATGTACAACGGATGTTCAATCAACAGCTAGAGATATTTACATCTTTTTAATTGACTACTAAATTGTTTAATTAAAGTTTATACATATGTTTCCATGACAGAGATGTGAACACACCCTTAGATTGAGTGTAATATAATACTTGTGGATTACCAGTCCATTTTAAATGAACCCCTGCAAGCCCTTTATCCAAAAGATGTTGAGGCGAAACAGGCTAACTCTCGTTATTAATGGTTTGGCTCTATCTCATGGTCTGTAATTGGTCTCTGGTGATTGCCAAGTCTTTTGGATTAAGAAATGTCATTAAAATTGATGTATTAGGCCTGCGAGCCGTTTTCTCTGTCAGATAGTTTTTTTTAATCAATTGATAATTACAAAGATGATTTATGACTTGACTTCGTGTTGACAGGTGAACAATAATTGCGACATGGAGATTTCAAAGCAGCATCTGTTACAGCTTGGAAAAAGATTTGTCACCCTTAGGTGTCCTACTCCATTTCGGACAGCTTCGGGGGTGGAGGCTAATGCTGTAGTACGAGCACTGCAGGTACGATCCATGCAGAGCAAGAGAGTCACCAAGTTAGCAAGTTCACAATCCAGCTCGATCATGACTGTGTCCTGAGGAAAACACTTAACCCAAGACTGCTCCTGAGGGACTGTGATTGCAATTAATACACTGTAAATTACTTTGTAGGAAATTGTGTGTGCGGAATTGTAACTAGCCAACCAGAGGACTCGTGGATTGGCTTTACGTGCGCAGATTTTCTATAGATGTATCTTTATTGCCTGTTGAAACAGGACGTTAGCAGGACTGTTCTGCTGCTTGTTTTCTGCATTCTGCATTCTCTCAATCTGAAATAAATGATATGCCTTATAAATGTTATAATTGAAGCCTGAGCACACTAACACATTTGGCTCTGTGTACATACCAATAAATTAATTTTGTTTTTGCTCTCCAGAGGATGGTTTGAATATCTATTTTTTATACTCCTGTTCTGGCAGTATTCATAATTGAAGATAATCTACTATGCATTTTCTTTATTCATTTAATTCCCCAGGGCCTTGACATAAAATGTCTGTTTCCTTGACAAAGTGCAAATGAACGCCGGGAGCGCGGCAGAAAAATCAGAATTGCGCAAGTAGGAGCCAATGGGGACGTAAATGATCTTGAATGATATAATGGAAGTACATTTCTCATTTCATGACGAAGTAAACATTCGTTCGTCTCTTTATTGTCTGTAAATACAGGGGGAAGGCGTTCCAGGCGGAGGCGAAGGGGTCAGGAAATGTGCGAGAGGAGCGAATAAAAAAGCGGAGACGAGGGAATCATTCTGTCCAGACGCAATCTGATGAGATCCTCCTCTGTGTCTCTAAAAGCATTAGTTTAGACAGTGATTGCATTCGGAATCCTATTAAGTTTATATAATCGGGAAAAGAAAGGATTATTACTCCCTATCAGTATTTTGCTCCTTTTTCTTTTGTGTGCCTGTAAAAGCTCGAAATTCACTAGATTTTCACTTGATTTACTGTGTCATGACTTCATCTCGACGGCTTTGTCATTCGATTGCACCATGTGACTCTCAAATGGAGGTTGAAAAGCGAAGGATATTTATATGGCAGAAATTTTGACGTGTCTGCTCCATTAGAAGACGTCTGGTTATCATTACCTGGAAAGTCCTAGAAGTGCTTTTCTTTGGTAATATCCCATTTGGAGGGCAATGAAGTCCATGTTTGCTTTTAGCGCTGGATATTGCACTTTTAGGTCATAATTTTCTTGTGCTACAGTTATTTTTTTAAAGAATTTTTTATTATGCTTTTGTTGACAGCCTAGTATCAATCATTACACAATATAGCAAGTTTTTATCAAAGTCTTAAAGGCCGTAAATATACTTGCTAGAATATGCTAGAATGCAAACACTAGTGTTTGGCAAATATGTGGCTTAGGCTTTTTGCAATTATTACCTTTCATGTATTGTGGGTTGTGAATGTAAATGGTCTGCAAAGTTTCAAAGATCGAAGTGCAGGATAAATGTGGCAATTACTGTTTATGTGCTTTATTTAAAGGTGGGGTATGTGATTTCCAAAACGGCCGGCAGATTTTGGGGGGGATGGGGGGAGGGGAGTATGGTATGACCGTTTGATTGACGGACTTACTGTCCAATGATTCTAGGTGGTCTTGGAAATGATTGGCTGGATTTTTTCGAGTCCTGCCCGTTCCACAGATGATTAAATTGCTTAATTTTCATTTCAGTGCTTCTAACTCAGTGGCTGTAAGTGGGTTATGAATAGGATTTCAAGTGATTTTTAAAAAATGGACAAAAAAGAGAATCACATACCCCACCTTTATTGTTAAAAGCGTGTAATGTGACTTTGAATATCATTTAGTGCTCCCAGCTTTGTAGCCGTAAAAGCAACAATGGATAATCCACCTCAGATCTTAAATTTAAACAAATGGAAACAAGAACGTTCAAACTGTGAACAAACAAGTGTATTCTTGAACAAATATTGTTTTAGTAACACAATATGTATTTTTAATAATGTTTAAATGGTGTAATGTTTGTGAATTTGATTATGTATTATACATTTTCTTGCGAGTGCCGTCAAGATTACTCTCTGGTGCTGTCGCAGCTAACAATAGATGGTTCCCAGACCATTATGGGAACGTTAGTTTTTTGGTTGCGGGAACGTTCCCTTAAGGTATTGTTTAGGTTTTGGTTCCCATGGAAAGTTTTCTTAACGTTCAGGGAACGTTAGTTTTTGGTTTGGTTCAAACTAACCTTTAGAGAACCATAAACTAACATTCCCTAACGTTCCCTAAACATTCTGTGTTAGTGGGGTTGCACTTGCCGCGAGAGCCCGCCCACATGCTGTTCTGATTGGCTGTGGGTTTTGATTGATTTTGACGTATCTCATAGTCGTGTCACTTCTGGTGTGGACAGGCAAATTGCTTGTCGCTGGAATCTTATTGCATCGTGTCTGGTTAGGACACGGCGTGAGACTGGAAGAGTTTGGTTTGTGTGTTGATATGTCGAGAAGATGCTGTTTTCTGCGCTGCGAAAGCAAATCCACATGTGCTTCAAAAGAATGAGGAATCAGGCTAGAATTGATACAGTAAAACTGACACCATCGTTATATGTTATTTTGTATACAAGCTGAAATGCCGATATGGTAATGGCCGTTTCAATTCCGACACACGCTTAAGCAGTCGACCAATCACAACAGACTGTGTCATCTGACCAATCAGAGCAGAGTGAGCTCGCGGAAAGGAGGGGTTTAGAAAGACCGAATACTTTATCGAACCCTTTCATACACTGTGAGAAAAGAGGTGATGCTGCAGTGTATATTATGAGAAAATTATGTTTTTTTTGACCTGGGATGAAATGAGTAATCCTCCTCATGTGTTTTACTCATCCTGCCTGAACAGCTTCGTGGTGTTTTCTCCACTGTCGCCTTTAACTCCCTCAATGGAGGTTTTACAGCACTCTTCTTTGTAATAAGCTGCTTTGGAATTAACTGTCTTGTGAAAAGTGCAAGACACATAAAATTGATTTGAACTGAACTGAAAGCCCCTTTGCCAGAGAAATCCCTGTGTGCTGCCTATCATGACAGATTTGAGTCTCATGAAGGTTTATGAACGTTCAAGTAAAAGAGCCAATCAACCAAAAATTACTATGCAGTTTTTTTGGGACAGTTACTTAAATCCAGGAGGTTTTGATGCATCGATATACACTCACCGGCCACTTTATTAGGTACCCCATGCTAGTAACGGGTTGGACCCCCTTTTGCCTTCAGAACTGCCTCAATTCTTCGTGGCATAGATTCAACAAGGTGCTGGAAGCATTCCTCAGGGAGTTTGGTCCATATTGACATGATGGCATCACACAGTTGCCACAGATTTGTCGGCTGCACATCCATGATGCGAATCTCCCGTTCCACCACATCCCAAAGATGCTCTATTGGATTGAGATCTGGTGACTGTGGAGGCCATTTGAGTACAGCGAACTCATTGTCATGTTCAAGAAACCAGTCTGAGATGATTCCAGCTTTATGACATGGCGCATTATCCTGCTGAAAGTAGCCATCAGAAGTTGGGTACATTGTGGTCATAAAGGGATGGACATGGTAAGCAACAATACTCAGGTAGGCTGTGGCGTTGCAACGATGCTCAATTGGTACCAAGGGGCCCAAAGAGTGCCAAGAAAATATTCCCCACACCATGACACCACCACCACCAGCCTGAACCGTTGATACAAGGCAGGATGGATCCATGCTTTCATGTTGTAGACGCCAAATTCTGACCCTACCATCCGAATGTCGCAGCAGAAATCGAGACTCATCAGACCAGGCAACGTTTTTCCAATCTTCTATTGTCCAATTTCGATGAGCTTGTGCAAATTGTAGCCTCAGTTTCCTGTTCTTAGCTGAAAGGAGTGGCACCCGGTGTGGTCTTCTGCTGCTGTAGCCCATCTGCCTCAAAGTTCGACGTACTGTGCGTTCAGAGATGCTCTTCTGCCCACCTTGGTTGTAACGGGTGGTTATTTGAGTCACTGTTGCCCTTCTATCAGCTCGAACCAGTCTGGCCATTCTCCTCTGACCTCTGGCATCAACAAGGCATTTCCGCCCACAGAACTGCCGCTCACTGGATGTTTTTTCTTTTTCGGACCATTCTCTGTAAACCCTAGAGATGGTTGTGCGTGAAAATCCCAGTAGATTAGCAGTTTCTGAAATACTCAGACCAGCCCTTCTGGCACAACAATCATGCCACGTTCAAAGTCACTCAAATCACCTTTCTTCCCCATACTGATGCTCGGTTTGAACTGCAGGAGATTGTCTTGACCATGTCTACATGCCTAAATGCACTGAGTTGCCGCCATGTGATTGGCTGCTTAGAAATTAAGTGTTAAGGAGCAGTTGGACAGGTGTACCTAATAAAGTGGCCGGTGAGTGTACAGTACAAGACAAACTCTTCAAAGTCTCTTCTGCTCACCAAGGCTGCATGTATTTGATTACAGTTATAAAATATTATTATTACAATTTAAAGTAACTGTTTTCTATTTTAATATATTTTAAAATGTATTTTTTTCCTATGATTGCAAACTAGTCTTCAGTTTAACATGATGAATATAACTGTTTCAACAGTGTAAAAATATTTTGTAACATTACAAAGTTTAATAAAAAAACGTTTCAATAGTTTGTACATTAGCCTAAAATAAAATTGTGGTTTTTAATATTTAGTTGAGAGCTTTTTTATAAAACTTTATTTTTTATTATATATTTTTTTATTTTCTCTCTCTCTCTCTCTCTCTCTCTCTCTCTCTCTCTCTCTCTCAGTCTGTCTGTCTGTCTGTCTGTCTCTCTCTCTCTCTCTCTCAGTCTGTCTGTCTGTCTGTCTGTCTCTCTCTCTATCTCTCAGTCTGTCTGTCTGTCTGTCTCCCTCTTTCTCTCTCTCTCTCAGTCTGTCTGTCTGTCTGTCTGTCTCTCTCTCTCTCTCTCCCTCTCTCTGTCTGTCTGTCTGTCTGTCTGTCTGTCTGTTTACTGATCCGGTTCTCTTTGTCTTTGCAGGCGCACCTGAGTATACTCTCCAAAGATCTCATTAGTCTGTGATGAGCATCATCATCGAGGACAGACCCAAGGTACCGCAATACCTCAAAAGATCCTATTTTATATCTTTACACCCTCGTGCCTGTCAAAAAGATACATCAGTTAGCTCATTTATTGCAGACTGTGTACAGCTGTGGTGTGTTTTGGTTCCCTCTTGTGTTAACAGAACTTGTCTGGACCATTAGTTTTTTTCTTCTATTTACTCTGGAATCAGAGCATTTTAGTGAAAAGAAAGTGTGAATGATGACACAGTTTTTGTGTTACCTGAATTTTTGTTAAGTGTATGCGGCAAATTGTTTTTTTTATTTATTATTGGAACTGTTAATTTACATGAATTATGATTTGAGCATGCAATTATATGTATTTATATGTAACAATTTCTTTTTATAGAAAATACATTTTATTTAGTGCTGGGCAACGATTAATCGCATCCAAAATAAAAGTTTGTGTTTATATAATATATGTGTGTACTGTTTATAATTATTTTGTGTATTTTTTGTATATATAATTACATATACATTATTAAATATATACATGCATGTTATATGTATGTATGTATACAAAATAATTATACACAGTACACACACATATGATGTAAACTCAAACTTTTATTTTGGATGCGATTAATCGCAATGAATCGTAGCCCAGCGCTAATTTTATTTAAAATATATTTTTCATACAAAGCAATTTTTATTTAATTTTTTCTAAAAAAAACCCGACAGTCCCACTAAATAGACTCTTTTGTATACTTTTAAAAGGTTACAGCACAAATCCAATCAGGTTACTTGACCCACGCGTGACCTTTTACAAAGTTCAGATCGTAGAGGTCGATCAATTTGCAACACTTCCCGATTATCATTAGTGGAATTCCATCACATTCCTATTAGTGTTTCTGGGTGGACACAGCTCTGGTGATTAAGCGACGGGATTACATGCTACGAGACTGTCAGAAAAACCACACCTCCTCAGCTCATGCGTCCCGCTCTGATTAAATGGAATTGATTTAATTGGGTTACCCCACTGCGAGGTCTGGCTAATGGGATGTGGAGCTTTTTGATCACTGGTACGCAGTGACCGGCTCTGACCCGGCTCAAGTGAAGCGGCACAGCTTTTTTTTGTTTGTGGTCAGTGTCTCGTGTGTTTGAAGATAAAGCCCTGCCCACCGGTGGTCAAGATTTTGTCATAATCTCTAATTAGAATTTGCGCTGTAGGAATCCGTGGCAACCTTTTCTTAGGATTTTAGATACGGTAACAACCTCATCAACATGTGTTTTGTAGTTTGAGGTCTTAAAAAGGATAGTTCACCAAAGGTAGCATAAAAAGTTTCATACTCTATATTCCAAATCTTCTGAAGCTGTATAAGAGGAACATAATTAAATGTATTCAACTATTCACTAAAATTCTAGCTTTCGGTAGCTTTGGAGCCCCCGCTCACAATGTACTTTCATCATCTGAAAATTAAAGAGCAACACGAAATGTATTCTTTTGTGTCCCACGGAAAAAAGAAAGAAAAAAAAAACAGCTTTGAAGGTGAATGAATCAAACTACACCTTTAAGCCACTGATTGCTGCAAAGTGACATGACATCTGCTGAATATTCAAAAACACTGTGTGCACTTCATTTAGCAAAGATCTGAGATAACGTCAAAACTGCAAAAATTTAATTTCCCTCCAATGTACTGTTTAAGATGTACCGATTATAATCGTTTTATTCCTACTGATTTATAATGAATTTGTGTTCTTAAATATGAAGTATGAGATATTTGCATGTGAAGGCAGCAGTTGAGAAGTCAACCTAATAATTTGTTGAGGGCAATAATATATATATATATATATATTTTAAATATTGTGTATATGTGTATATATATATATATATATATATATGTGGGAGTGTGTGTCTCCCTGTGTGAATATGTATGTATACGGTATATTTTTCACACACATTATATAAACACAAACCTTTATATATTTATTTATTTATGTGCAGCATGTATGTGTGTGTTAGCTTGAAATTTCAACTGGATGCATTTATTTTGATATATTGAAGCATGTCATGTCTTTAAATTCACATTGACTATTTTGTTCTGGAAAGTGAAAAGAGTCTTTTTCATTTGACTGTTGTATTTGTTTTGATAAATTAGGTTATAAAAAGGAGGCTGGTCTGATGCATAGCCTTGATTGTTGGTTTCTGTGCTGCATTGAGATGAAAATCAAGTATCATTACTCTCAACAGGTCATTTGACTCCCTGGCCGCTGGCCACCCCGTATTTTCTTAAAGTGCTCCCCGAACTGCATAATTGGAGTGTCCCTGCGCTAAGTGAAATGTTAAACTAACATTGAGAAAATTGCACTACCAAAATCATTTGAGCCCTTCAGAGTCTTTTAATTTCTCATAAAATTTGACTACTGTTGTGTTCAAACTCATATCAGAAATGGTTGGCAGTTTGAGGCTCATTTAAGTCATTTCCATGCAAAATTCAATCCATTTCTTGGGAGGGCGATTTCATGCGATTGGGCCGCTTGTTGCTTTCGTTATGTGCAAAATGAAGTTGCCTGCTGAAAGGAAGTGTGAAAATGTTTGATAATGATCACAAAATAGCGTCTCGTCTCTTTAAAGATGCTGAGAGGCTTCTACGATGTGCAAACCCATAATTATTCATTTGCTCATATCGTATTCATTTGCATTCCTAAAAACTGCTATTTTGACACCTCCACATACCCACCCACTCTCGGCATGATTAAGACATCTCCGGCGCGACCGGGGTTATCCGCGTGCCATGGTGGCACCCCCTGGGGACCTGCACACAGCAGGGGTCACAACATGTCATCTCACGCAAGCCATTGAGCCTAATGCGTGAGACGGAGCTGCGCGTGCAGACCATCGCTCAGGAGCGCTCCTCGTACGGGTTAAGGCCCATTAGGGACCGTGCTTTAGCATAAACACCATCTGAACGCATAGGGATACACCGAGAACTCCAGGCAAGCGTCCAAGTGCCAAGCTCTTTACAGGGAATGTTGTATTTATGCGCAGATGGTGACACGGTGTAGCATGTTGGTGGGATTCAGTGCGTGGAATTTGAAAATGTCCATGGCAAAGATTAAGAAACTATATAAAATGTATTTATTTTATGCTTATGTACATTCATAGATTTAGCTATTAATTACAAAACCAAACAATGAACAATGAATTTGGCTCGCTCAGCCTCTGAAACAGCTTCGTTGATTTAGGCACTAATTATTTTAACTAATGAAGTCACAGCACATTTTTCACGATCCAATCAAATTCAGAAGGATACAATCAAGACCTGCACTTCATTTCATTGTTTCATAGGAATTACAGATTGTAAAAGCATTGTGATTGTGAATGCTAATTTGCTGGATTTGAATCTCATTTAATTTGTGTAATGTGACATATGACTCCAATGTTTAAAGTTTGGGGAATATGAATCAAAAGAATTCGGTGATGCCAGTCAAGCATTGTTTCAGAGGCAGAGCAAATTATTTTCTGATGAAAGATACCGGTAAATATATGATACAATACACTGTAGTATATCAAATAAGATTATTTTGTATAAAATATTATACATATATTTTTTAAATATATATTTTTACATTTCACATTTATGTATTTATGACAATAATTTATTCTTTTTTTTTTTAGTCATAAAATTTACTTAAATCCAAATTTTACTTAAAATCCAGTAATATATTTATATTTTTCTCTTTGGAATAATGTGCACTTATGAATCATTCACAATAAGATCAGGAGCGTATTATATGAAAATGTTATGATTATTTATTCATATTGTTTCAAACCTGTATGCCGTTACTCTACTTTTTTTGTCCCACAGAAAAAAAATGACAGCTTTTGGGTTTGAAACGACATGAATACGAGTACCTAATGACCAACTAAGGTTTCTTTTTGTGTGAACTGTTGCTTTAAGAAATGAAACGGTCCATGTTGAGTTCATGTTGTTTTTATGAGCAGGTGTGTAACGGATCAGATTGAGAGTACACACTGAAGGGGAAGGACAGCGCTGATGGATGGGTTGACCCCGAGAACGCTCCCGTTTCCTCTCCAAATGTCAGAGCGTTCGCCAACTTCAGAGACTGTGTCGCCTGCACTGTCATTGATCGGCTAAGCCGGCCACTTCATCTCCTGTTTTATGGATGACCGAGCGAGAGATCGCGGTATCCCTGGATCTGTGCCTTGACACGGCTAACCTGAGCTAGAGCCGCGGGGAAGGGTTACAGCGAGTGCTTGTTTTCAGGGGGTTTAAACGTGCTTCAGAATGGATTTCCTCAGTTTGTATGCTCTCAGTTGTTCATTAATTCAGCCAGCATGTAATCTTATTAACTGAAGTGGCTCACAGTGAGGCATTTCAACCGGCTGTGACATATCATGACATTTGAACCAAACGTGGACCGCCGTTTGGCATTTTCACATTTCAATAAAAACATAATCAGGCACTTCAAATCTTCTGAATGAATTCAATCTCATACCGTTACGTGAGGGAGAACTTGAGAACTTTCTAGGCATCAAATCAACGATCTAACCTGTCATAACAGCCTAAATAAGAGGCAAATCTTTGGCTCATCAAGTCCATCCTAAAAGAGCGAGACAGATGGAGCGTCTTTTTTTGGGGCTGCCCATTGACAGGTAACATCTCTGAAGGCCCTGGTGCCCTCTTACTCTGCCAGTCAATCTGTCTTGCTTTTGCCCTCTTTCGTCCCGTCACTCAAACACACACTATATTTAACCTGTCAGAATACTGTCTAATATTTGGAGTTTGTGCTTAAGTTCAACACTCTGCCACTCAAGGCTGTCAGCTGTTGACTTGACTTTGGATTAAAGCCGTTTACTGGTTTATCGCAGCGTGTGGGGGTTTAGCTGTTTTAGGTGTCCTGCGTTCAACTTTGCTGGTCAATTACCAGTAAAATGTACGCGAATACATCTCAATTAAACAGTGTTTGCTGTTGTACTCTGAATGCAAGTTCATTTTGAAATCCCATAACGCGTAAATCTCTCGTAAATGTCGCTGCTGGTCTGGAAAGGGGACCAATTGCATTCTAGGCATTATTTGATTGGACAATGTTGTGTATACTCTCATTTACAATATAAATAAGTCATGTGTGTTTTTGGTCCATTTTCCCAGAAATGAACTTAGCATTTTAATGATTTTAATGTGAGTAAAACTCACTGTTTTGGTGTAATATGTAGCCTACTGTAAAAAAATGTTTTATTCTATTTATTATTTTCTAATTTTAGATATTATTATTATTATTATTATTACATTATTCAGGTTTTGTAATAATAGTTATAATAATGTATTATAATTATTATTATATTAAATGTACAATATTTTATACGTTTTTTGTGAATAATAAAAATAATACTTAGTATTAGTAATATTACTGTAATTTGTTGATAATAATAATAATTATTATAATATATAAATATTTCAGATTTATAATAATAGTAATAATAATGTATTATTATTATATACATTTTACATTATTTTATATATGCTTTTTTGTGAATAATGCAAAATAATAATACGGGCATCCCTTTCAATTTCCCTTTTTTTGCAGCAGTGAAAACTAACTATAATAATCATGCCATAAACCCCAAAGCAGATAAAGAGTAGCATATCTGTCCTCTTGTATTCAAACATTATTATATTATTATTATTATTATTATAAAATTGCTGTAAACTTAATAATACTTAGTATTAGTAAGTTTACAGTAATTTTATACTTATTAGTATTAGTAAGTTTGCAGTAATTTTATAATAATAATAACAATATAATGTTTGAATACAAGAGAACACATGCTACTCTTTATCTGCTTTGGGGCTTATGGCATGATTATTGTAGTTAGTTTTCACTTATGCAAAAAAAAAAAAAAAGAGAAATTGAAATGGATGCCCTTTACTTTAAAAATATACAATTATGCATTCGAAGATTAATATCAGTGGCATTCCTACAAATGAGATTTTAGTTATTTTTATTTATATGCAAAGTAGAAATTAAAATGTCATGCATATGATTGCTGGTTGGCCCGCCAAAATGCATTTTCATTAATTTATTGAAAAAAATGTGAAATGCAGCCTACCGTACAAAGTGCACCATTTTATAATTTTGGGGGTCTTCATTTTTCATTATAGAACAGAAAATATGGCATTTATCATTGAGGGTACGGGTTATATTACCTGTCCTGTAGCGTTAACCAAGGGCTTTGGGTGTGAAAAATCATGAATAGCCACAAAAGCACCGTCAAAACACACAGTGGAAAGATCGGACTGTATTGGGTCTTAGGTAAGCAGTCCCAATGAGACTTACATTCCTGTTACTCTCCCGACACATTCGCTGGAATCACAATTCATGTGCTTTTATATACTAAATGTGTATTTTGCTCGTTTGCTTATCTTGGGTTCCAGTCGATCTTATACTGTTTCATGCTGTAAATGATCCCAGAACAGACGTGTTTCGGACGTGGTGCTGATGAAGTGTTTTATGGGATGCGGTGTGATGCGCTGAAGGGCTTCTCAGAAAAACCCCATGACATTTAAGGTATGACAGAAGGTTGAGAGGTTAGCCTTCATGTTTGTTTTGATGGTTCTTGTTAGTGTTTTTCACCCCAGCACGACATCCATTAGCTGGGCTTGCGGTGCCATTAAAGGGATTCCAGTGAGATTTATAGACCAGCTACATGTGCTGAACAGATGCTGAGCGCTCTATAGGTGGAGAAATGTTTGAAAATCTATATCTGACCTTGTGCCATGTCTATGGATATTGCTTCATTTAAAGGTGTGAAATTCATGGACATTTTTAGTCAACATGGAGGCCAAATTTACCCCACTTTACTTTCTTAAAGCCTCCTAGTTGCACTGCAGCATCATCTCTTTTCTCACAGTGTCTCAAATAGTTTGATAAAGATTCAATCTCTGTAAAGAGAGCTTACTCTGCTCTGATTGGTCAGATGGCCCAGTCTGTTGTGATTGGTCGACTGCTTACAGTGGGTGTTGGAAATGAACGAAGTGCTTCCTCAGCACTTAGGGTGTAAAGATGGTGTCAGTTTTACTGTATGAATTCTAGCCTCAAACGACGGTCAAAGTAGACGTCGTTCGCAGGCAGCCAATGAAGACTAGGCGGGCATTATGCAAATTTGTTACAAAGCTACTTTGGTTGGTGCACAGGAAGTGAGACTGGAATTGTGTCAGGCAGTATTTAGCACCAACTGCTAGAAAGAGAGTAAAAAGTTAAGCCAAATTTATCCACATAGGAAAGTGTTTTTTTAAAAAGAAGCGGGACAAAAACACCATCTCAGTGAGGACGGAAGGCCAAAAAAAAGAAAAAGATGCGTTTTTAAATGAAACCGTATTAGTGTGGACAAGGCCTGAATTGTGTTTCCTAACAACTTTTACCTTTTTAGTAAAAAAGAAAATTTAACAACTACGATAGCTATTTCTTTCTCTCTCCCTACATACAGTACACCACCATTAAAAACTCTATTTTAAATAAATATTGCTCTTTTGAACTTTCCTTTTATCGAAGTAAACATAAAAAAGAATGCATCACTTTTTTTTTACAAAGCAGCACAACTGTTTTCAGCATTGATAATAATAAGAAATGTTTTTTGATCAGCAAATCAGCATTATAATGATTTCTGAAGGATCATGTGACACTGATCCACATACTGATGCTGAAAATTCAGCTTTGACATCACAGGAATAAATTAAATTGTTTAATAAATATCAAATTCAATAAAATAACAAGAAAACAACTGTGATGAAGTAAATGCAGCCTGGTTTAGCATAACGGACTTCTTCCAAAAACATTTTTTTTTTTTGAATGTCTCAAAAATAAAAAAATAATCAAAAACATTATAATTCTGGACGCTACATCTACTGTTTGCTAACATAGTTAAAAAAGCATCTTCATATATCTCCTGGCATCTAATACATAATACCAGAAGATCAGTGCACAGATGTCACACGTCAAAGCGTAACTTCTTTGTATGTATCATTGCTCTATTCCTCTGGGGTGTTTTAAGCTTGACCTTATTCAATCTAAAGACGTGGGCCTCAGTAGATCTTCAGACCCGCCCCGTCTGCCTTCCCATAAAAGCCATTAGAGGAATTGCTGCGCTTTTATAAAAATCTGCCCTTTGAGTACAGCATGATGGAGTTGGGTATGAAGACGACGACACCCAAACAACCCCGGTTTCAGACAATCAAGCTTCATCTCCTTAAGATACACCATTGTTGACCTTCAGCTGAGGCACAGAGTTTATGAGATTTCCCTTAACCTGATTCTGTGTTTTTATTGGCTGTGTTGATGTCAATCGCCTTGTCTCTCCTCAGTTCTGTAAAACAGATGAAGCGATTTAGCGAAAAACTGCATTTGTCTTGTGGAGTAGCTGGAGCTACTCTCTGTCTATGTCTATGACTGGTCTAAAATAGTCTTAATATAGGTGTACCGTAGTTATTTATAAGACAAAAACACTGTTTGGAAAATGGATTCATGGTGGACTCGCTCATTATTTGTACATTTTGAAAACATGTACATAGTTACAATACAATACAGTTTTATTTGTATAGCACATTTAAAACAACTGGTGTTGACCAAAGTGCTTAACAAGGCCAAGAAGACAAACAATACAAATAAAAATACACACATAAAACACACATATCAAGATATATTAAAAGCTATTGAGAAAAAATGCGTTTTCAAAATAGATTTAAAAATTGACAAAGTTGGGGCAGATCTAATGTAAGCCGGTAAGCTATTCCATAGCTTAGGTCCAATGGCTGCAAAAGCGCGATGACCCCTATTTTTTTAGTCTAGTTCGAGGGACAGAGTAAGTTCGAGTGATCTAGACTGGGTGGGCGGATGAAGTAATTCAGATAAGTACTGTGGAGACTGGTTCTGTAATGACTTAAAAACAAATAACAAAACTTTAAAATCAATTCTGAATTTAACCGGTAGCCAATGAAGCGAGATCAAAACTGGTGTAATGTGTTCAAATTTACGCTTCCCAGAGAGAACTGGACTAATTGTAAACGAGTGATGCATTTCTGAGGGTCACCAATATATAAGGAATTACAATAGTCCAATCTGGATGTTACAAATGCATGCATAGCAATCTCAAAGTGCTTTGCAGACAAGACGGGCTTAACCTTGGCTAAAAGACAGAGATGATAAAAACAGGACTTAACCACAGCACTTATCTGCTTATCATATTTAAGGTTGTTATCAAGCCAGACCCCCAAGTTCCGAACACAGGTGGTGCTGTATGGTAACAACGATTGGAGATCAAAGTCATGAATACTACGATCATTGGAGCCAAACAAGATAATTTTTGCTCTCATTAAGACTCAAGAAGTTACTAGCAAGCCAGAGTTTCAGTTCGTCCAGACAGTATTGGCTTTAAAGCAAGCTTGTCATCATGCTTCAGAGGCAAGTAAATTTGAGTGTCATCAGCATACAGATGGAAAGAAACCCCATGTCTAGATAAAATCGAACCCAGGGGGAACATATGAAGAGTTCAGATGCAAAAGCCTCTAAGTGCCATTTGAAATTTTCTTCTAGAATGATCATTTTTATCAAGCTTGTATATTTAAGTTCAGTAATTTCACTTAAATGACAAGTAATAGGTAATCTTCATATATATATATATATATATATATATATAGTTTAAACAGTTCCGGGCCAAGAATAGAGCCCTGAGGAACACCAGACCCCAATTTCCTTTCGGACGAACACTGTTGTCCGATACGAACAGAAAAAACTCCTGTCAGTTAAATATGAGCGGAACCATTGTAGCACTGTACCCCGAAAACCCATACACGCTTCAAGACGAGAAATTAGAATATTATGATCGACCAGGTCAAAAGTGCTAAGATCTAACAAGACCAAAGCCGCAGATTGGCCGGTATCGGTGGTAAGCAATATATCATTCATGACTCTTAAGAAAGCAGATTCCGTACTGTGACGATATTTAAAACCGGACTGAAATTTCTCATGAATATGACTATCATTCAAGAAAGATTGGAGTTGACTCAAAACCACTTTTTCTAGAATTTCCGAGATAAAGGGTAAATTTGAAATTGGGCGAAAATTACTCATAATTGTCGAATCCAGATTAGATTTTTTAAGGCGAGGCAAAACCGAAGCATGTTTCAGGCTGTTGGGGACGACCCCGGTATGAAGACATTTGTTGATAATAGACAACAAGTCAGGACCGATAGCATGAAATACCTGCTTAAAAAAGATAGTGGGAATCACGTCCTGAGAGCAACTAGTAGGTTTTAAAATTGCAACAATCTCATTTAGAGAATCAAAAGAGACAGGCTCAAAGACAGTAGTTACATAGTCCACCTTTAATCTTTAAACGTTTGGCCGTCCAATCGAATAATTAATCGAGGAGGAGGTGTTAAATATCATTGTTGAAAATCTGAAGGTCTATCACATTGATTCGGGGTCATGATGATTGTGATTGCCAAATTATCATCCAGAAACCAACTAGTTAATTAGTGATTTAGAGTTTTCGATTTTTGATGTATTTAAAAAAATATATAAAAATAGTTTTTTTCTTTTTGAAAAATATGTAATTATTTTTTTATTTTAATTTGTATTTATTTATTTTAAGTTGTTTTTAGTGAGTTTGGTGCGTGGCTACTGGAGGGTGTTTAGCTACTGTGGGACCATGACTGATGAATTACATGGAAAAGAAATTCAGATTCGGGTACAGGGGTGCAAGCCAAATTACACTGCATTTAGACCTTTGTGAACAGCCTCAAATAGTTGTGGAACGTCATGTCAAAACTGCACAGGAAGATACGTTGGATGGGTTTATTATAAGCGAGACGCTCACGCTCACTCTACACGGTGTTAGCCTATTCAGTCGCTTACTCATGACACAAAGCAACACAGATAAATGTATTCCTAATATGTTGAACCTTTTATTGAAAGTAGCCTATTTTTACCCATTGAGACATGCCTTCACAAACACCCGTAAGAGCTGTGTTTATTTGTGATGTGTGAGCTGGGGCACGAAAGGGCCGTTTGCAAAATATGCTGTATTTTTGTAACTCTAGTGTCGCAGAAATGACATAATTCACCTTTAAAGATTTCGTAATCTCATTCTGTCTCGTTCTGTTGCACTCAGTTTAGCTGCTTTTAAACCCAAGAACATCTCTTAACAAAAGTCCAAAATACTAACTATTTTTTTTTTCTTTTGTTTTAAATGGTGTAGATTTACACATCCCTAATTGCAGTGTGAAATATACCGTGGGATTCGCTCTGGTAATGCACATTTTGGCAAATGTAGAAGGTCACACTGCTATTTTATGCATGCAGAAAATGCTAATACTATATTAGGTAGACATACTGTAATGTGTGTGGCTAAAATAGTTCTAGTGCGATGGTAGTATGCCATTCCAAACATACCCGTGGTTTGAATCCCAGGGCTGGCAAGTGAGAACAATCAAACAGGATCAATCAAACAGGAATGATCCGAATTTCTGGCAAGTTAACAGCATAGCTTGAATGCTGCGCAGTACCACTATAACAGCTCTCAAGTTAGGCCCACAATCTCAAGAAGTTAGCGCTGACCTTCTGCCTCGACCGGCACGACACTGCCCTCCATGGAAAAATACTACAGGAAAAGGGAAATGTGCTTGTGCGGACTGCGGAGAGCATAGGAATAACAGCTTTTGTTTTGATGGGTAAATATCCATCAAATCACAGCCCCATATATCCCATCCATCCATCACTAAATGTCCATCCATCCATCCATCCATCCATCCATCCATCCATCCATCCATCCATCCATCCATCCATCCATCCATCCATCCATCACTAAATGTCCATCCATCCATCCATCCATCCATCCATCCATCCATCCATCCATCCATCACTAACTGTCATCCATCCATCCATCCATCACTAACTGTCCATATATTCGTTCCTCCATCTTCTGTATTTCTGTCTCATTCATTCATCCATCCATCACTAACTGTCCATCCATCCATCCATTTATCCATCCATCCATCACTAACTGTCCATCCATCCATCCATCCATCCATCACCATCACTAACTGTCCATCCATCCATCCATCCATCCATCCATCACTAACTGTCCATATATTCATTCCTCCATCTTCTGTATTTCTGTCTCATTCATTCATCCATCCATCACTAACTGTCCATCCATCCATCCATCCATCCATCCATCCATCCATCCATCCATCCATTTATCCATCCATCACTAACTGTCCATCCATCCATCCTTCCATCCGTCCGTCCATCCATCCATCCATTGCCTTATTTCATTACAATCTCTGGACAATCTCGTATCTTTGAAACCCCACAAAATTATCAAAATTATTTTAAATCAGATAATGAAAATGTTTATCATATAAGAAATGTATTCAAATCATTGTCATAATTATAATTTAGTTTTTTTTTAGCTAGTGCGTAGTTTGGAAATACTTGATTGATCCATTGACCCAATAAAGGAATATTTACAAATACAACACCTCCTCATTTTATAATTTTATTAAAAAGCAAACAATTGTGTTTACAGTAGTACATTTTCAATGAATGTACACAGGAATCAGGTTCACATTCTGAATAGGGATGCACCGATACCACTTTTTTCAGAATCGATCCGATCCGATACCAAAAATTCAGAGTATCGACCGATACCCGATACCGATCCGATATCAACACACTTTTAAAAAAAAAATCAAGTAGAATTTATGTAACTTTTTGTGTGTTGAACTGATAAGAACTCTTTTGTGTTAAACACAATCTACTTAATACAGACAACTTCATTATAAAGAAAAACAAATCCAAAAAATATATGATCATAATCTATGACAAAAATGCTATTATAAACTAGATTAGTGGATAATTCAACAGTAAAATTTAGTCTAGAAAAATCATGAGTCGACAATAATTGTATAAAATCTGAACATTTAGTGAAAAAAACAAATAAGAGACAATAAGTGTAACACTAAATCTGGTAAAACGTTACACATTGCTCTTTGTATTGTAAAATACATTCATGAAAAACAAGATAAAAATCAAAAAGATAAATTATTTTATATATAGCTATAGGCTACTATACAATTGAGACATGTTTTAAATGTATAGCACTGCTGTTTAATGAGGCAGCAACATATGATAGAACAGAACAAGAAAGGCTATTAATAATCTTCCATTGCGTCACTGTATTATGATTATGAAAGGCTCTAATACAGTGCGGCACAAAGCGCGTATGCGCATCCCGAGCGCAGAATGATGCGCTTGAAGCAACACAGAGTCACAGCGCGCAGCGCGTCGAGTCCGCATTGAAAAGTTCAAAGCACAAACGAAAGACATATTGATATGTAGTGTATTATACAGTATCTATCTTTGCAATAGTTCATTGAGCCTTTTCTTTTAACAGTTTTAAATTTCAGTTACTGTGCGAGTGAAGAACAATTATAGTGCAGCTGACTCTAGTGTTGTGATCTAACCGACACCCGGTAGAAAGTAACAGGATTAAGTTACAGCAATAAAGTCTAGCAAGATAAAGTTGTTTTATGCAAAACCATAGAGCTTTATCTACAGATCAAGTATAATAATAGTAACATTGAATCATCTTGGAGAGAGTTTCATCGTTGACTGACTCGTAACCGAACGCGATGCGCTGTTGGAATGCTGAATGGAGAATGACTGACAGCCGCAGCAGAGGGAAAAGTTTACGTGATCTCGAATTTAATGACTTAAATGTTCATTTCTATCTCACATTATACTATAATGGCTTAAGAACACTTGTAATATAGTGCACGAAAACTTTATGGTGCTTATAATGTTTGTGTGCCTTTTGTGGGGCTTAACAACAACACAGAATAGTATACGCACAATATCGGATTTGGATCGGCCTCGTCTGACCGATCCCCGATCCGGCAAAAATGGCAGTATCGGACCCGATATCCGATACAAATATCGGATCGGTGCATCCCTAATTCTGAATTTTAAACCCTATGCAATCCCAGTTTACTTTTATTGTAAGAGTGCAACTACAATAACGGGTGTTGAATCCTGCACTGAGATCCGCTCACGTGTAGGAATCCTTTGTGTCCCTATATCCTTCATATCTTCTTGACCCTTATGGATTTTTCTTTTCACTTTATTTCCCCCTGTACCCATTTTGAAAAGCGCTTTGTTTTATTTCAGTTGTTCAAATCAATATGTTTCCCTATTGGGGACAAGTCTTGGATATTTCTGTCAGCAGAAGTGGATGTGATGGTTGTCATTTTTCTTAATTGCTGCTGGCAATGGCAGATCTGGCTGAAGCTGAAGTGGGTCAGAGTTGTGCGGTCACTGAGAGATCGGCTTCATCTGTTCAGACAACGGCAACATACAGCAAACAGGCAGTTTTGGGGCGTAATGATATGGCTTTACGTGTAATTCATTTGGAAAAAAAAAAGTGATAGATTTGACACAATCAACCCAATTAATCATACCCTGTAAACTATGCATAATTTTCTTTCTCATCATAAGAGGAAATCAAGCTTGAAGCGCCACCTTCATGTGTTTTTATGTTAGTGATAGACTTATGTGTAATATATTGACTTCTCAAGCCATTTTTTGTCAAAAGTACTTCACTCGTCTGCCACAATGACTTTAAATTGTAAATGTGATTAATTTAAGATTAATTTGAAGATTAATTTAATGAATTAATCAGTATATCATGTTATTAATTTGATAAAATTTCTACCAACTGACAAAGCCTTTTTGGAGGGGCCAAATAAAGAAATTAGATTATGTTTTGTATGAGATACTTTGATAATAAATAGAAGTTCAATTTGGTAACACATGTTAGTTGTATTGATTTACTATACATTTTATATTAATTTATTTAGTGCCCCACCCATTTTTCTTGCAATAATAAAATTAAACTCTTTATTTATTTATACAGTAAGATTTGTCAAATGAAGTCTCATATGCTCACCAAAGCTACATTTATCTGATTAGAAATAAGATAGTAATGTTGTGAAATATTATTACAATTTAAAAAAAAAATTCTATTTGAATATATTTTACAATGTAATTTATTCCTGTGATGCAAGGATGAATTTTCATCATCATTCCTCCAGTCTTCAGTGTCACACGATCCTTCAGAAATCATTCTAATATGAGGATTTGCTGATCAAGGAACATTTCTGATTATTTTCAATGTTGAAAACTGTTTGTTTTTTTGTGGGAACCGTCTTTTTTTTTTCAGGAATCTTTGATGAATAGAAGGTTCAATAGAACAACATTTATTTGAAATGGAAATATTTTGTAACATAATGCATCCTTGCTGAATGAAAGTATTAATTTCTTTAAAAAGTTGACCTCTAACGTTTGTAAATGCAAACAAGCCTGTTCCAGCTTCTCTCATAAGTGCGCGGCCCCTCTCTGCTGCTTATTTATGGCCTACTACTACAGATATGCGAGTGCCGGCTGAGCTGTGAGGTTCAGCACACAGCAGTGGAGGTGGAGGAATGTTTGGACCAGGAATACACACGCCTGCATTTCTCGCTTTCCTCCGTTAATGGGCCATGAGGTGAACCGGGGGGCTGTAAAACCCTCCCGCTGGGGTTCAACAGGCGCTACACATCTCCGTGGTCGTGGCCAGACAGATGTGGAAGCCATCACGAGGAAAAGACTTCCTGCAGATCTGCATTCCGACACAGGCGCCGAAAGACCCTCAATCTCTTCGGCACAGGAGACTTGTGCAGTTCTGAGGTGTATTAAAATGAAGGACGGACGGATAAATTCGCTTTTACAATCCATGCATTGGTCTTAAAGGTGAAGTGTGTCTTTATACAACGTTTTTACTTGCTAAATATGCAGAAATGTAAGTTACATGTAACCAATGACTGAAGTTTGGGGGCGGGGCTATCTGTCGGTTGAACCAATGGTAAACTGGGGAGGTTTGAGAAACCTTTTAAAATCCATTTGTTGATTCCAGGGGTGCAGAAATGATACACTTCACCTTTAAGAAATGTGAAGGGGAAGTTATGCCAACCGCAAAGCCTTTAAGTAAAAAAGAAAAACCTAGGTTTTTTGTCTCTCATTCTCATTCACTCTGCCTTTTGTGTCTTTTGGCCTTCATGCAGATTCCAGGGAGAATCCAGATTTTTCTTTATGTTAATAGCAATTCAAAGTTCACATTGGCGAATACTTCACTCGTTTCATCAGAGGTTAAGGGTACTCCGGTGCACAATAATTTGCTCATGGACAAACATTTAAAGAAGGTTAACTTGTTTTCGTGGATATCTTTCAGTATCTGCGACAGACAAGGGCTCTTTTGCAAACCCACACCTCTTAAATACTTTGTAAGAGCGTTTTTTTTGTTGTTGTCTATTCTTATCTGCAGTTCCATTTTTTTCAGGAGCTCTTTCAGCTTCCAAGCACCATCTGCGCCAAGCACGCTCCATTTTCATAGCACTTCATTCTATTCAAATGTGAAAGCCAAGCAATCAGCTCGGATGGCATTGACATGTGTGCTCAGAGGCAGGATTTGAGAGGCAAATTTCTCTTCATGATTCCGCCTCCCGGCGAACAGATTGTACATCGAAATTTTGTCGACTGTGTCTTTCGCCTCCTCCTCTGGTGGCTCGCAGCCGATGCCAGCCTCGTAAACTGAGATTGACAAAGAATGTTTGCGAGGGTGGCTGCTTCATTCATATGCATGTGTGTTGTGTACACACTGGGTAGCTTGTTTTCTTTCTGACAATGCCAGTCGAGTTCACCAATCAGTGCTTTGCAGCGACGCTGTCATTCCCAGTGGAACCAAAATAGTTTATGTTTCATAACACTTTATCATCTATTGGTTCAATTAAAAACATAAGACTTCCTGGCAGTTTAGCAGAACCAAGTGTTTTCACAACGAGACTCAGTGTAATCAATATTGCTCACAGATAACAAATCTATATACAATGCTTTTGATTGGCTGTATAGAGAGAGATGGTTTACTCCAAAAATTTAATTTGTAAAATAATACATATTGCAGGTTATACTGGCCATACCAGTTACCAGGCTTGATGGTTTTACAGTTAGAGTACTGTACAGTAAATCATTATTATAATAGTTTTCTTAAATAGACCTACATTTTTTTTTATTTTGCTGCAAAATCATTTAATATTTCAATATTTTTAGTATTAATATTAACACTACTACTACCATTAATGATAACAGCAGCATCAACAACAATAATTGCTGTTGTAAACTACTTCTACTACTACTATTATTAACATTATTGTTAATTTTAGAATTTTAATTGTAATAATACTATTAATACAACTACTACTACTAATAGTTATTATTATTATTATTATAAAATTCTATTGTTATTATAATTTTTATTACATATAAAATATGAAAAAGTAAATATTGAAATATTAAACAATTTCACTAATTTCACATTATTTTATATTCATATTTATCATCATCATGATTATCATCTGTAAATTACTACTACTATTACTACTATTATTACTAACATTATTATTAATATTACCATTTTAATTGTAATACTGCTATAAATACTACTACTACTAATAATAATAATAATAATAACAATAAGTTATTATTATTAATACTATTAGACTATAATACTATTATTATGTATTAAAATAAAAATAAAACATATTAAGATATTAAACAATTTCACTGCTTTCACATAATTTTATATTCATATTTTTTTTATAACTTACAATATATAACTGTATTTATGTAACTACTACTACTATTATTTTTATTAACATTAATATTATAATTTTAACTGTAATGCTACTATAAATACGACTAGTAGTAGTAACTATAATCGTTATTATTGCTATTACATATAAAAATGTATATGTATATACAGTAGGTATATAAGTATTTGGCCAAATTGTGCAGCCCTACAAACAAACAGCAAACTTAAAGTTTTTTTTAATAACATTTTTTTATTTCATTTTTGCAATCGTTTATTATTAGAAAAATCACAATTACAGTGATTTTAGCCCCCCCACCAACCAATTCATGCAGCCTACGGAAGCCATATGATAGCTTTGTGTGAGAAACCCACCGAATTTGTGTCAGATAATGAGTTTTCATCATTTTTACAGGTACTGTTTCATGCTACTTCACATAGGAAGCATATTTGGTTGGATGAAAGTGGCTCTGATTATTTTCTTTGAGTAATGACTCATATTTCGCAAGAGGATTACCTGGAGGGAAGCGTATCTTTCTGTCAAGCAGGAGACTTCAGTGTGTTCAGAGTCTATGAGCTCAACCGCTAATCGCTCCAAAAGGTGATTATACCCATCAGGCTACGTGTGGGATATGATCAGGACAAGGTGGGTTAATAGAAACACACGGTACCCTCATTGCGAGATCAAACTGATGTGTGAAGCCACGTGTGTGTGTGTGAGACACACGAGTCTGAGATCTTACACCCTTTGGGGACATAATTATCGATCACGGGAGAGCATAGACTCAGAGAGGAGCTTTTCCCATTCCAGCCAAACACGTTAGAGTTCATTATTGATTCAATCGGAGGGAGGAACGTTATGCTTTTGAAATCTGTCAAATAATGCTGTATATGCAGCAACAAAGCAACTTTTGCGCAGTCGTTCAATTCTGTTGTGCTGAGGATTGCTAAATGTGAGACAACAGTCTGTGATATAATCCAGTGTTTTTTAAAGCATAATATATTAGACCAATACTTTAATTTTATGTATCAGAATTGAATAGAGTAATACTAGATTTATAATATAATATCTAATATAATATGTATCAGAATTTAGAGTAATAATGGTCAATTCATGAACGAATCATTCATTTGAGACAGTTCTTATAAATGAATCAGTTGCAACTGGTTCACAAAACACATTGAATGATTAATTTGTGAATTGAACTGATCCAGCGAGTTGCTGATTCAGTGATTCGATCCGAGTGAGTCTCAAGTTAACAACTTACTGATTCAGTAATTCGATCTGAGTGAGTCTCAAGTTAACAACTTACTGATTCAGTGATTTGATCTGAGTGAGTCTCAAGTTAACAACTTACTGATTCAGTGATTCGATCTGAGTGAATCTCAAGTTAACAACTTACTGATTCAGTGATTCGATCTGAGTGAATCTCAAGTTAACAACTTACTGATTCAGTGATTCGATCCGAGCGAATCTCAAGCTAACAACTTACTGATTCAGTGATTTGATCTGAGTGAGTCTCAAGTTAACAACTTACTGATTCAGTGATTCGATCCGAGTTACTTGAGTAGAAGAGTCTTTGTTGTATTTCGAAGTGAAATGTAGGTATTGGAATTTGATTGAATGGAAAAACATATTATTGGTTAATATTTTGGCAATGATTCCATCAGCTGAAAGGTTAGTAGAGACATGTTGATTTGACCTAAATGATGGAAAGCAAAACGTCGGCACTGTAAGAAAGATGTTTGCCGCTGGTTTGTAATAATATATGTTTATGAGCCTGATGCTATCAAACTCAACTGTTATTATGAGGGCCGGACGGGACTGACAGTAAAACCGCCCAGCATTATATTCTCTCGGTTCAGGTACATTAATGTCAGTGAATACTCTGCTGTGTGAATGTTTTTACATTGCCACAAACCTTTTTTTTATATAGTTTGAGAGAGATTCATAATATAAGATGATTTAGCTAATTCACTTATCCTTTCATAATGACTGTGCATCAACTGTAGATTCCTGTCATGTTTCTTGTTAAGTATACTAGTATAAGATTAGTACAAAACGCAGGCAAGTGTATCGTTTATTTGTAGCTAAAACGGCTAATAACACATTGAATTAAACATGAAATTTTGAAGTAGAAAGACTGAAATAGTATTTTCTTGTAAGACATTCTCCAATAATTCGAAAATCATTTGCAGTGTATATTATATTATTATGAATATAAAAATATATTAATTATAATTGTAAGCAAATCATGCAAAATTATTTAATTACTTTTATTTTATTTTTATTTGATCTTATTATAGATATATATATGTTTTAATTGCCAACTTAAGTATAGACTGTTAATCCATTATAAAAATATTGGTAACCCTTTCCAATAAACTTGTATACACTAGTACACAACTGACTAGTAAACTAACAATGAGCAACGAACAATGAAATGACAATGAGCAATACTTTTTACAGACTTACAGCATTATATTTGCAGTTTGCTTTTTTTTTTTGGCTTACATCGTTGTGCACTGAACATATATCAGTAGGGTTACTACTTCCTGTCGTGACATGGATTTACAGGAATTCAATTCAATTCAAAAAACGTTATTTATCCCCATAGGGGCAATTGCGAGACCCGTAGATGAGTACAAATAAATAAATAAAATAAGGTGATCTTACAAAATAAAGATAACCTTATATCTTAATAAAAAAGACAGACATATATCAACATTGTCAACTAGTCCAAAGCAGCATTACTGAATAATATGAAATACATATCGGCATAATTAACTCACACACTATATGATTGAATAAGTAAGTAGACAATTAATTAATTCAAACATAATGAACTCATAATCCGATATTGCAGATATTTATAAATCGCTATAAGACTGTACATGAAATGATGTGTGTGAGTGTGTACAATGAAGAGAGGTGAAGCTGGAAGAGCTGAAGAGGAAGTAGTGGCTCCCATGATTACTCATTTGTGCCCATAAAACTTCTTAATTGCAAACATCACCCATATGATGCTTTGGTCATTTAATCCAATCCAGTTCGTACACAAGTGAGCAGAGCCGCAGTCCGTCCTTGTTTTTGCGGCTGCCATTCCATCAAACCGTGATCCCGTGAGCCGCCTGGGGAAAACAAGACTGAGGTTGCCATTCGTCTGCATGTATCCTTTTTCATCCAGGGTCTAAACGAAGTGAGGCTGGAACATGCTGTTGTCTTTGAATCAATTCATGACACTCGGTGAAGGAGTGAGGCAGAGGCCTTCCCTCGACTCTTTTTAGTCCAGGTCTAATTTCCCTCTGAAAGATTGAGTCTTCTTGATGTAGGGCTGCGGGGCGAACTCGCTCCGGGCGATCTTCAAGCCGGCTCTCTTCTCTTCTTTTAATCTTATAGGTCTTCTAATTTTTTTATGAACTTGTCTAGGGCCTTTTTAACCTTTCATGGCGAGAGAGAGTGGAGAGGAGAGGAGAAATCCCCCTGCCCTCCTGCTGGTAGGGAAGCTAACGCTGATTCTAAGCAGTTGAGGAGGTGTAGCGGTTGAGTCCAGCAGTTTGTAGTTCACTTGTCATTCAGAAAGACGTTTATACAACGGCTACGCATGTGAATGAAGGAAGATGGGACATGGGGGGTTTCGCGCTGCCTGACGCTTGATTGAGCCGAGCGATATCTTCATCAATATCTCCCTCAATAAGTGTTGAGTTTTGCAGGAATAATCCAGCTGCTGTTGGTGCCTTGCATCTGATAAACGGTCAATTCGTTCACCAGTACACCATCGCAGTGGAGAGAGGTTAACCATTTTAAAGCTGCCGTCTGCAATTTTTTTTTAATCATATTCAGCGATTATTTGTTTTGCAAAAATCCACCGCTCCCAGTTCATTGTGTCCAATCAGCGCAGGGGGGTGTGAGATAGGACTGTCAATCACAAGTCGTGCATTTCTCCGGATTTGAAAGTTGGTGGAAACTGTCGGGATAATGTAAGTACACAACTAAAAGAAATATATAACATAGATACAGTTATTTTTGCTATTTTTAAAGCAGAAAAATTACATATTTTGCCTTTAACAATCAATTAATCGCCTTAATACTGCAATATGTCTACTGCAGTGGCGTTACAGCCAACAGCATGACAGCGTGTGAAAATGCTGCTCAAACACCATGTTCCTCACCAAATCAATGACAAGGGTTTTGAATCTAAATAAAGGGCTAGTAGGATTGTAAAAGGATGTGATTGATCATTTATTAAATTACTTATTTAATACTCAAATATAACGACTAATAAAACCTGTCACCAACACCGCCTCAGAATGTGTAGCCTACTCCTGTTGTGGACACGCTCTTCCTGGAACAGCGCACTCAAAAAAAAAGGCAACTAAACCCAATGAATTAAACGATTTATTAAAATAGTGTTCTCATTAATGTTATGTAATATGACAGTCCCAATCATAGTTATTGTTAGTCGAGCATTGCTGTTTGAGATGCACACTGAATGAACAAAGGTGAACTGGACCAGTTTGCTAGGGCGTTTGCTAGAAACCCATCCTATATGAGATTAATCCGATTTATACAAAATAAACAATATGACAAATTATTTCTGCACAAAATGACACGGATGTGAACTTGTGGAAGTGAACTTGAACTAAGTTACCTGCTCGTCAGAATGTGTGACTCATGTTGTGGACTCGCTCTTCCTGGAGCAAGGCGATGAAACACAAATAATTCACAATGTTTTATTACAATATTGTTCTCTGCATAATGCTATGTAATACGACAGTCCCAATCATAGTCATTATTAGTTGTGCATTGCTGTTTGAGCTGCATGCGCTGAAGATTTACTACAGTGTTAATTCTTAAAAATGAAATACATCCTATATGAGATAAATCAGATATAGATAGGCCTACACAAAATGAACACAATATTTCAACTTACATTTGCACAAAATAAAAGGCTAGTTAGGGTTTTCCTCTTGTAAGTACCCAAATCAGCATCGGAAGTGTTAACATCTTCAAATCAAGTTCTCCTGTCATTTCTATTTAGGAGAAGAGTACATGTGATTTTTCACTGTGTTAACCTTTCTCTGTCCTCTTCCTCCTCCGTCTCCGCTAAAACTTTGACCCTCTCCTCAGGTTTTACCGCTCGTCTGCCTACGTGTTTCTCGATCCGTTCCACGTGCGTCTGAAGCCGTTTCCACCCACTCAACACATAAAGAGCACTTGCAGTTCCCTCTCTGTGCGAATAGACAATGGCTTTCAAGGGCCACAATCTGTTGAGGTTCATTTGCACAACTCAGATTGTCTTTAGCTGCCCCATCTTAAAAATCCATGAAAAGACTGAGTTTTTTTTTTGTGCTATGTAAATGTGAAAATGGTATTCTGTTTTGTTGATTATTGTTTTGGTGTTCTGTTTGTTCCAGCGATCAGTTGTTGGGCATCATGCTGTTGCTATGGAATCTCTGGACTTTCAACCATTAAGTTGTACCCTGAAATCACGTTCACTAGCTGGCCTACATTTCCCTGCTATTCTAGCAAGCCAAACAAAGCCACACGATCTGTAATCGAGCCGTTCCCTTTCACAGTCACCTGAAGTGCCCACTTTAGAGACACATAATATCCAGGCGCATACGGCATATAGACTGCCCAAAAAAGAGATAAAAGATACGTTTTCTATTCCAAAATGCAACAAAGCCGTTTCAGGCTCATTTGAACAGATATAATGACTGAAATGACGAGGCAGAGGTGGTGGGAGCCTGAGATGGGAGTGAAAGACAGAGTGAAAACCAGTCGATAATAATAAAGATGTACTTCAGAGAGAGTCAGAGAGTAGAGTTTTGCTGCTGTTTTGATTTAAAGGTGGGTTAGGCGATATTTGAAGAACGCTATTTAAAAGTTGGTCGGACACAACAAAAAACGTGTAGCCAATCAGCATTAGGGGCGTATGACGGTGGAGGAGAGAGAACGAGCAAGAGGGAGATTTGAAGAAAGACTGTAGAGAGAGAGATGGCTGAGAGACATTACAAAAGAGAAAAGCACAGAGGAATATCACTGAAAAATAAAGGGTTGTGAAAGAGCTTTAGGACCCGCGTTAATATTAGAAAAGCTTTCCAGCGCTGGAGAGAGATAAGTGCTGTTGGCAACTAACAACAAACTATTGTTTGTATGCACTCTTTGTGCTTCCTTGTCGTTCGTTCATCATCTTTTCGTGAAGCATTTTTTTGTTGCACTTCTGCTACGATAAATCCTGCATTTCGAGCCCAGCTAGTGAGAGTTTTTATTTTTCTATACTTTTTTTTAATTCAATTATGCTGTTTGCAATGCTTCATGGGATTGTAGGTCTTTCCCTCACTAAAGCCATTACAAGAGTATACAGTCTTGTACCTTTGTATTTTTGTCTTGTAACTTTTTTGCTTCAAATCAAAGTTTGTGATGTTGTGATTCTTTTCGTTGCTGGTTTAGTTAATGTCTTATTACCCTTTATTGAAGACTTTTTTTTAAAATATCTCAATCTCTATGGGAAAAATGAATGGAAAAATGACTCCCGGAACCAGCGCGACTGATAACAGGGCGGGACTAATGTACTCTATAGGGGGCGCCACATTACGATCTGAGCTCACTGATTGGCCTGAGCTGGTCATTTCACCTCACAAAATGATTGGCTCTTTGTTGTAGCTCTGAGGTATTGTTTACTTTGCTTTAATGACCCATTATATATTTTCAGTAATGAAATCAGTGATTTATTGGTGTGTGGAGGTATTGAATGCAGGACTCTACCCCGTGGTCTGCGGGAGAGCATCTGCTGATCATTCAGCATGTTTAATACGATATTAATGGACAACCTGTATTCATTTTTCCCGCTCAACCAATACAATTTATTTGGTAAGCAAGCACACTGATCTCCTTGCGCTCATGTTGTTTATTCGCATCTAAATACTGTCAAGCGTATGTCATGATTCCCAGTGCTTAGACGCATATTGATTTACTAAGTCTGAATGCTCAGCCACCACTGACGATAACGTGTTGGACAGTATATGGAGCGGCTGAGACGGTTACCGTAGCAATAAATCAATGCATCGCCATGGCGATTGTGACACATGCTACATTAGGATGCTCTCTGTGGCGAGTCCGTCTAGTTATTATTTCATGTGATGCTTATGTTTGCCAGGGCTTGATTGTGTGCTAATGAGCATTTTATGAGATTATCTATCTAATTTATGTTCTGCAAAATAAAGCTTTGATCTTATATGCATTTTCTAATCCTCACTTTAATGCACACTTTGTTTTGATTAGATAATTATTGTATGGACTAAAGTGAAGCGAGGGCATGCCAAAACAAATGGGAGTAAATGGAAAAGTGGCCCTTCATCATTTGGTGCATCAATCTCTCTCACGGTTTGTGGACTAATATTATTAGAGTTTTGCATGATGTATTAATATGGGATGTTAAGGAAAGACAGATGAAGCATCAACATTTTGACCACTGTATGATTGTTGAGTTTCTCAAATATTGACTGATTTACTGATGGTTTTACAGAATATTGACCGTGCAGGGCTGGTTGTCTTATTCTCTCTTCAGTGAATATTGCTTGGAGAGGGTTTATTTTTGAATGTCGTTTTCTTTATAGACGCATACTGTAATGACATGGCTACAAAAAGATAATGAACATTTCCCCCATTATTGACCAGATAAAGGTCATCGAACACATGTGCGGGGCATGTTGTCATACTTTATGGGCTAATTTTTCACAATAACACAAGAAAAACACAGAAAACACATTTAAAATGTTTCAAATAAATGCTGTTCTTTTGAACTTTCCATTCATCAAAGAGTCGTGAAAAAATGAAAACATAAAAAAAAAAAAAATCTGTTCTATCTGTCCATCCATCAAATTAGTTTTCAAATAATCTGACTTCCCCCCAAAGTGTATTTTGAAAGAAACGGTGAAAGCTGATACTTCTTTGAATGTTTGTGTGATGTCACGGAGAGGGCGCTCCATTACTATAACACCCTCTCTCTCTGTTTCTCTGTGTGTGAGGTGAAAGAGGCTGTCCTCTCACAGCACTTCACATGTGATAATGCAGTGTTGCTCTCAGCAGTGAGCAGTGAGCTGTTGTTTTAGGAGTCTTTCCTTTCTGCAGGCTGAAGGACGTTGGAGCACTCTTAACTCCAGCTCCTGTTCTTCTCTCCGTCTCTCGTTCCTGCTGATCTTGTATATATAATTAGTTCATTTTCCACTTTAATAAGCTGGATAACGCTCTGTAGAGTTTTTCAGACAGGCTCGATGGCATGGACAGCCCCAATGAGAGTTTCAGGTAAATGAGAATCTTGTGCTCATGGGTCCTACACATGGATGAATCAAAGACTTGTGCAGGTCACATTTCACGGCAAGATGATTTTTTTTTTTTAAAAGAAATATGTCATATTTTGCAACTGCTGTAACAAGGAAAAAAAAGAAATTAACTAGAAAAATAAGAAGTTATACATTGTATAAAGAACATTCTTTAATAATATTAAAAAAGAAAATAAGAAATTAATTAAAATAAAAACATGTTATATTTTATATGTATGTATGTATATATATATATAGCATACACATTCTTTCATAGCATCAATGAAAAAGAAAAATACAAATTAACTAAAAGTAAAATAAGAAATTATATTTACCATAAAGAACATTCTGTAAAGATAATAACAAAAACTGAAAAATAAGAAATGAATGAAAAGAAAAATAAGTTATATTTTGCGTAACATTTTTAATAATAATAATTTTCTCCCCTCCCCCACTTTTTTAAATAAAAAATTAAAAAAAAATTAAAAAAATTTATTGTGGTTAAAGTGTCGGCTTCATTTTCTTCAAGCTAACTATTATTTATCATTTCATTCTTTTGTACTTGGGATGAAATATGATCCAGACATATTCTTGACAGGATTTGTGAGATTCACCCAAACACCACATATAGAAAAAAGAGAACATGAATCGGAGACAGAACGAGCGTGGGATGTTTTAAACAATAAAGCGAACATCAATACGACCCACACGAACAGAAAGTACTTGCGCTGCAGAGTCAGGAGAAATTGTGGCGTGTTGTGTTATTGAGCGATGCGTTTGTGTCACAGGACTGTTCATTTCTGCACGTCTGACACGATACATGTGAATTTGCATAATCTGCATCTGTATTCCTACGACCCTTAAAATGATGCTGACGTCATTTGCTGATTTAGCTACTGTACCTTTAAGACCTCTGTATGGAAATATGATGGGTTAACCTCTGCGTACCTTTCACACTGTCGTTTGTCAGACGTACCAGGTTGCTGAATAATCAATAGGGGTTGAAATAAATGAAGACAGTCATATGTTAATGTACTTTGTTTTTGTACATGTGAATGACCTCTTATGATTAGCTCACCTTTTGTGTGTGAAATGAGTTTAATATTATATTATATTATAATCATTTTCTATTTGAATATATTTTAACATGTCATTTATTTCTGTGATGCAAAGCTGAATTTTCAGCATCATTACTCCAGTCTTCAGTGTCACATGATCCTTCAGAAATGAGTTTAATATGCTGATTCGCTGCTCAAGAAACTTTTCTTATTGTCAATGTTGAAAACAGTTGCGCTGCTTAATATTTTTGTGGAAACCATAATGCATTTTTAATGAATTTTTTATTGGCTATAGAAAGCTCAAATTTGAGCAGCGCTTATTTGAAATCTTCTATAACATTATGTATACCTTTACAGTCACTTTTGATAAATGTAATGCATACTTGCTTAAAATAAGTAGTCTTCAAACTTTTGACCAGTAGTGTTTGTTATGTTATGTTATGTTATGTTATGTTATGTTATGTTATATTACCAAGACAAATAAGTCTCACTTCATTTCAGAAAGTTTGCCAACCTCTGAAATAGATTGTCACTTAGTATGTCACATGTATGTGATGTTATGAAATACCTCTGCGCCAACAGCCAAAGTTTTTTTTTTTGCCGCAGACTGCAACAGAATTTGTTTTAAAATCTTTAAATGCTTTAGTATGGTCAGGAAAGTGCAGCTAAGTGTCTTCATAGCAATAATTTCAGGAACTGCGAGACAAACGATTCAATTAGGGCCTGCTGGCTGCATCGCGCCTTATATTTTGTCATTAGGGCTATTCAGTTTCAGCCCAGGGCAGTTCTGTCTAATAGAGTAGAAGCTTTGGCATTTGCTGGTGAGCTCACAGCTACTGTAGCTATACACACACACACACACACACGCACACACACACACATACGCGCATACTGAGATGTAGGGCACGGGCCACTGAGCTACATCATTGCTTCATTTGGATCAAACTCTAGCACACTAGAGTCATTTATCTACATAGTCTCAGTGTGTGTGTGTGTGTGTGTGTGTGTGTGTGTAACCTTGAGGCACTGCAAGCTCAAGTACCAGTGAGAAGTCAAATGAGAGGGAATGTATTCCCCTGTAACCCCCACACAGGAACAACATAAATCCCAGACTCTTTCACACACATAAGCATCATGTTTGTTTTGGTAATAAGAGTGTAATGTGTTCTTACTGCACGCCTTGCTTTTAGCATTCATCAGAATGTGCTGCGTTCGCATGTTTGTGGACGTCAATATAAACGCAAAGGCAGATATATGTTGTATACGCAAGCATATCTGTGATTCATGCACTCTAGGTTTCTATTTTGTCCTTAAGACATGAAAATGCATTTATTTTCAGTGCATATGTATCTATATTTAGCGTACAGCTAATCTTATATATATATACTGTATATATATATTTTTTTTTTATATATATTTTTATGGCCTTTTTTTTAGAGACTTTAGAGACTCACATATTCCTGGTCTTATCTGGTTTGAGCTGGTCTCCGCTGAAAATGGGACCAAAACCCCTCTAAAACAGTGGTTCTCAACCTTTTTGACTCTAAGGCACTTTTTGAAGCACATGAGAGACTTGACTCTCAATGAATTCTTCAATTCCATTCTATTCTATTCTAATGACGTCAGCCTGTTCATATGCAAATGATACAATACATCAAAATGCAGTTGTGACCAAAAGTGATGTCCGGCCAAGGAAAATTGGCATTTTTGTTATATAATCCGTAGTTATAAGTGATAACACAATGAAACATGGCAAATTATGCGGACATCATTTTTGGCCAGGCTGTCATACAAAGAAATTATGGACACATGCAAAAACAAGACAGAACCAGTGAAATATTAATAACTTATGTCGTAGTAAATATGTATGTTTTTTCTTGTACGTTTTTTTTCCTTTGTTTATTTTTTAAATAGTAGAATACAAGATAAATACCTTAACCAAATTTAGTGTTTTGTTCTTCCCTCATATTTAAAATATATATAAAATAAAACATTTTTGCATATTTTGGTTTAATTGAACTTGTAGTGTCATTAAAAACAAATATCCCCTCCGAACATCACTTTCGGCCACTATTGTTTAAAAAAGTTGCTACCTTAAATTAAGCACAATCAACTTGGATTTTTTTGTAATTTCAACTTAAAATACATTAGACTGACTTAGAAGTAGAAAATTGCTTAGCTTATTATAAATTAGTTAAAGCAATGTAAAATAATATAATAATATAAAATATTGTCATAACTTATTAATCATATACTTTTTTACAGTGATATGGGACACACAAATACAGTATTTGGTTGAAAAGTCCATTATTAATTATTTAGAACTATTTTTTATCTATCAGTTCAGTTCATTTATTTATAAAGCACATTTTAAAACCAGTTGCCAGACTGACCATACGCTACAAGATCAACGAGAAAACGGCTTAGTAACTACGTGTACAGATTTAAACAGACAAAATTAGGTCAAATAGACAAAATCTAAATTAAAACATACATTGTAGAGACATTAACAAGTTAAAAGCTAATGAAAACAAATGGGTTTTCAGCAGAGATTTAAAAACTGATAAAGACGGAGCTACTCTAAGCTATACTTTTTGGTCTTGAATGAACATTTTGCCACCTTAGATGACTTTAGTCACTGAACTCTTTATGATTTGTTACATTTGTTACAGGTACATGTGATGATGCCTTAATGCAGCTTATATGTGTATTCTAAGTCTGTTATAGCTTGCTTTCAGATAGCTTCACAGAATAAATAAAAAACAGACATGATGTTTGTAACGGAGTAAAGAGTGTTTGTGCATTCGTCAACATGTGACCTGTTCTTAATGGTGGTGTTTGTTTGAATCATCTTATTTCTCTAAGGATGAGTGGCAGGTCTCTGTGCGGCAGGTTTCCATGGTTACACCCTCAGGGTCACTGTGGGAGGGGTCATCACAGGGGGAGATGGTGACCTGTCAGTGTAATCACACACAGAGAGAGAGAGAGAGAGAGAGAGAGAGAGAGAGACAGAGGGAGAGCACGTTTGTGTGAGTGAGTGATGTCCGATTCGCAAGCAAATTGTTCTTTTTAACTGGTTCTTTATAATAATTCGGTCGAACTGATTCACAAATCACTTGAGGTCAAATGAGGTCAAAAGCACCAAATGCAAGTATAAGAAGAGAAACTTTATTATGTATTTGATGTTTAAAATTGAATTTTAAGAAGTGTGACTGACGTGATGCAGAGGGAGATGGTATTGTCCTGAAGGGGCTTATTTTCCAGCTTCAATTACTAAACGAGAAGTTAAAAAGATGTGAGGACAAAACTGCTGTGCTACAAGAGGCATGAAATGGGAAAATGGTTAAGTACAGTTTAGCAGTCATTATTTTACATTAGCCATTAAAATAAAACGGATTTTTTAAAAATGTTTTTGAAAGAAGTCTGTTATGCAGACAAAAGCTGCATTTATTTGATCAAAAATGCTGTAAAAACAGTAATATTGTGAAATATTATTACAATTTGAAATAACTGTTTTCTATTTTAATATGTTTTAGTATATAATTTATTCAAAGATGCAAAGCTTAGTTTTCAGCATCATTACTCCAGTCTTCAGTGTCACATGATCTTTCAGAAATCATTCTGCGTTCATGCTGAGTTAGCGCTCCCAAGAATTTTTTTTTAATTATTATTAATATGTTTGATGAATAGAAAATGTAATCTTTATAAAATAAATGCATTTATTTAAAATATAAATATTTTATGACCTTATAAATGTATTTACTGTGACAATCAATTGAATGCATTCTATTCTTTTAAAAATAAATGTAGCTATTTTTTTTTAAACCTCTTGAAGCTCACTATCTCTTTGTCCACGAAAGCGTTAAATCTGCAAAATATTGATATATTGTTTATATCAGATTTCGCCTGAACGATCTGTTCTCTATCATCGTTCTTCAAGAAATTATGCAATCTAAGCACCGTTTATGTTGTAAAACTGTATACGATTGTATACAGACTCTCACAAACAAATGAGCCAAACAAAAAATAGGGCGGTAGTTTTTTGTTATGATATCCAAGCAGTGCCGATGGATTTTGTGAGTTCTTGAGAGGCATATTCTCCAGCCATTGTCATTTTAGTACATTTTGAAAGACAAAACTTTTAGCCAATGCCAAGACGATCCAAACAACGTGTGTGCTATTTACCTTCCGCAGATGCGGTTTTATGATTATTTAAATCATAAAAGACATGTAACACATATTGAAAACAGTGATGCTAGCTTGTGAAAAAGTAGCCACCGTGATGCTAGGATTTTTTTGCCCACACGGAAGAAAATGAAGAGTTGAATAAAGTCATTATTTTATTTATTTTTGCACACAAAAAGTATTCTCGTTGCTTGATAAACTTAAGGTTGAGCCACTGTAGTCACTTGGACTATTTTAACAATGTTTTACTAACTTTTCTGGGCCGGCAGATACAATTACCTAAAAATATCTTAATTTGTGTTCTGAAGATGAACAAAAGTCTTACGGGGTTGGAACAACATAAAGGTGAGAAATTACTGACAGAATTTTCTTTTTTGGGTGAACTATCCCTTTAAAATACTAGCTGTAGCACACATGCTACAAGAAAAAAACATTTAAAACACTACCTTGTGAACATAATTCATGGATTGGTTTCAGTATTTGCTAAGGTTTTCAAAACAAATTCATTAAAACGAATAAACAGATTTATAAAAATCGATCTGTTGTGTACAGTATGTAGCAGCTAAGAGTAGTGCACTTAAAGTGACTTTCCACAGCTATGTTCACACAGCCATGTTTTATTTATTGATTTCACATTGAAGGTCACATCTGAATGAATGCTTTATTTTGCTTTATAAAAGCTCCTGACTTCTGGCATCACTATTGTTTATTTAGTATTAAATGATTTATTAATATTCAGCTAGTAAATGGTAGTTTTCTTTTCGATACTTCTTTAGCTCCCTTCAGCGTCTGCTGTGTGACCGTTACGTGACCGCGGTCCTTGGAGGTGGTTTCAGAGCAGGTTAAGTGGCGTGTGAGTTGTGACGTGTTCTGGCGTGAACCGGTCCAGGAACTAGCGTGCGCGATGCACTCTGTCTGACCCGAGATTGCGGCAGAAAACAGTCGCTGAACCGTACGGGACACATCATTTTTTAATGCCCCCTCAAAAAGCCTTACCACTGCCGGGACCTGTCTTTACTTTAAAACATCTTAGTGAGGAAGCTGTTTATAGCCTCAGTTAGATCAGAGCCGCCGGACAGCCTGAAAGGGTTTCGACACGCAGTGCGTAAGAGGTTCTCGCGTGTCCCGCGGTGTAGATAATCACAGTGCGCAAACTATCAGACGTCAGGACATCAGCGGAGAGCGACGCTGGATTTGGCTCTCAGGGTTTCACGTTTTGAGTTAACAGAGATTTTGCTTGCATTTTGTGGCTATTCTTATTCCTTTTTGTGCCCGTTTTTCGATTCAGTTATTTTTTTTGTAGTAGCCCATCTCTTTTCCTGCCAGCTTTAAAAGAAAAGTTGCCAGTCATCGCCAGCGTTTTTGATCATTTTCACAAAATGTTCATGGCCCCCAGAATATTTTGTTGTATGAATATATCTGAACATGCTAAATATATCAAAAGAAAGAACAGAGCCTTTGCTTTTAAACAACAACAAAAAAAGAAAACCGTTTTATCCGAGCTTAATGCATTATTATATTCTTTCTAATTAACATTTGATTGTGGGTAAGTTTAATAAAAAAGCTAAATTATGAACAAAAAGCTGAGAAAATCTGTTTTTTGTCAAAACCTACATGCGATGTAGTCATTTAGTCGGATTTAGAACGATGGTAAAATCACAGATGGGGTTGATCGAGTCCATCAACACCCCCAAAGCTTCACAGTCCTGTAGCTCGTCCTGGGTCGACCTTTCATCAATTAACATTAGGGGCCCTATCATACACCCGGCGCAATGCAGCACCAGGCGTGACGCAAGTGTGTTTTGCTAGTTTCAGCCTGACGCAGTTATCATTTTCACGTCCTGCGCCACATTGTTTAAATAGCAAATGCATTTGGCGCCCATTTGTGCGCCCATGGGCTGCTGGTCTGAAAACGAGGTGTGTTCAAGTGCATTGTAGGCGCGTTACTATTTTGAGGCAACTGAAATAGACTGCACCATTGACCAACTGAAACCTGGTCTAAAGTAATGGCGCAATATTTTTTTTGTTATGAGCTCGTATTTAAAATCTTTTGTAACAATATGGACATCTCAAGTTAAAAACTCAAGTTGGGCATGTTGAGATGTGATTTGTAGTGTGCCTGCAAGGCTATTCTGCTGACCAATAAGCTGTAAGCTCCGCCCCACAAAACATTTATCTAACTTGGTCAAGAGAGAGACATTTTAATGAGGACGGCCCGAATAAAATGACTTGTTTATTGGGGGTTTTTCTGACCTAATTTTCAGCAAATCCAAGAACATGAGTGCAGCACAGACACATTTGTCTGCGGTCCCCAATGAACAGGCGGCCTTTACGCAGATTTACGATTGCTGGGGTCGAAACTACAATACAGTCAGACGGAGAAATATCCTCCCTCAAGGACAGCGCTGTTACGAGTGCTTAAAATGGCCTCGGCCACTTCGAGTGTGTAAATATAGTGATGAATGACAAATATTTGAACTTTTGGTCTTTGGTTTATTAATGCTTTTATGGATTTTCTTTTTTTTAAATATAGTACAGGTGACTAAGTAAATGCAAAATGCATTGACATGAGAGCCAGATGGCGGAGAAGCATTTTAACACGTCTTTCTATTTTCAGAGCAGATGTAAATCATGTAAGAAGTCATGAATGAAACACAGATGGTGTACGAATACTGTTCTGTGCTGTATTTGTTTCTAAGGACAGTGAAATAAAGACCTATAATACAAATGTCTTCGTTACCTTCTAGGTAATATAGCTTTATGTCAACTTTGACCTATTGCGATGGATAGAATGATGTTTCCAGTACGACACACATACAAACATGAATATCTTGACATTTACATTAAATGTCACATGGTTGGTGTTAGTTCTATGGTATTATATTGCTTCTGCAAAGCTATTACTATACAATGCACTTAGACAGGGAGAAAAGAAGCATATTTTGATATATTTTGAGATTTTGAGATTCTAAAAATAGTTATCAAGCCTGCTGGCTGACCAGTTTTAAATTCCTAATTATGTCATAAAATTAGTTGGAAAGCTTCTCTTTCTGATGGAATACTGTGTACTGTAGAATATATGCTAATTGGATTTCAGCTATTATGTGCATATCTCATTTGCTATAATTAAATGTGCTGTATAAAATTCTGTTTAAAAAAATTAAAATATATATATATTATGCAGCACAACTGATTTCAACATTGTTAATATATAAATAAATGTTTCTTGAGCAGGAAATTATCATATTAGAATGATTTCTGATGGATCATGTGACACCGAAGACTGGAGTAATGATACTGGAGTAATGACTTTTGAATAGTTTTGTGTATGCTAATATAGATATTAGGTTCTGGTGGATCTTGAACAAATAATAGGTCAAAGGTCTTTTATCATGCAGCCATACATTTTTCTCCTGAAGCAGCAGGAGAAAAATGTATTACAGATAATAAACTGCATCCAACTACACAACGTTGCTTGGTAAGGATAGTAAAATAATAGGAGGCTAATATAAAAGACCTTTCGTTCAGGTAAACGTACCTGTATTTTCGCACAAATGCGGTTTATGCGGATTAAAATAAATTGAATTAAAAATATATATTTTTGGATTACATTTGTATGGTAAAACATGTCCAGTGTCTGGATCCTGGATCCTGCTCTTGAATAAAGTGTGTAATAAAGATCAACTGTGATCAACGTAAATCTTCTGCAACACCTTTTAAGCTAAAATTAGAAAAACATTCAAGCATCAAGTGTGTCATTACTACCCGACTAGTGTCACCAAATGGAATATAAATAATGACTGTTCACATGACACACTACTCACCGCGCATTGGTTGAGCTATTCACCGGCTCAATCAGATGATGCAGCCAACATTTGCAGAATCTGGTGTGAAACATTGTGATGAACAGATGAACATATTTTTGTTTGTTTCTTTCCCCCAAGAGCACCAGTTCCACTGACTAATGAAACTTGTATTGACTTTAGTGGCATATTTAATTTGATGCTAATGAAAACGAGACTCTGAGGGATGCAAGTACGATCAGATCTGTACATATTGTCCTTTTGTGTGCCTTGTTGATCAAACCAAACATTTAACATGCCAAAGAAATTTAAATGTAACATTTACTCTGACAAAAGGCTGTTCTGGTGTCCTCAAATTGCACAACGAGCTCTTCCCAGCTTCCACAGGAGAGTTTCTCTCCTAATATCAACCAAAATGTTCTCCCCTCAGCATCAAATGCTGTTTCTAAAGAGGCTTAAAGTAAAATGACTCTCAAGGCTGGTTTATGGGAAAACACCTTTCTCTCATAAACTGCTTACAGTTTGTATTTTTATGTTGAATTGCAGGAGCATGAGTGGAATTATGTTAGTAACGTGCTAGCAGCGTTCCTGGAAGTCAAATCCAAGAGTTAGGAAGGGGAAAGGCACAGATTCCTGGCACATTCGTAGTGTTAGGCTTTAGTTTTCTGCCTTGTCTCTTTTTGAGAGGAGGAATGGATCCAACAGTATAAGATGGTCCTCAACCTATGCATACATTTCAACAGCCAATACTAATATTATTTACAATCCAGCAACCATTACTTCTGATTGATTTGTTCTTCTGATTCATCAATCACATTGGAAATGGAAGGTCAAGTCAAGTGCATTGCATTGTGGGACACCGTATTAGACAAACTATGGTCTGTTGTATACTGCTCGTTTTCGCAAATTAATCATTTGGGTGCTTTATATAGGCAGAAAATGAACACATTGTACTGTGCACAGTGATAATTAAATATCAGATATAAATTGAGTAAATATTGTGACATTTATGACATTTAAAAAGTGAAGCGTATAATGGAATTGCACAAATATTAAAAATTAATTTGAGTAAATATTTTGTAATTTATTCATTACAAAATGAAGTGTATATATGAATTGCAAGAGACAAATTAAATATTGAACACGAATCAAGTAAATATTGTGTAATGTGTTCGTTTAAAATGTCAAGCGTATAGCAGAATTGCACAAAAAACTGCAAACACGTAAATGAAATACTGAATGTGAATTGAGTAAATATTGTGTATAATTTGTTCATTCAAAAAAGGAAAAGAAAAGCATTATTTTTTGCAATTCTCGTAAACTAATTACTTTATTTATTCATTTTGACAGTGTATATATCCATTGACGAGGCTATGGTTGATTTTAGGACTGTCGCAAGGGAGTGTAAACCCTTTTTTGATTTTGCCAAATGTCATTATCTCTGCCAATATTCTCAAAATGACCCAATGTCTGCTGATATATCTGTCTATCACTAGTAGAGAGACAGAAAGAGATCTTCCTGGTCATTAATCTTCTAACTGAACTCTTCTGAGGACTGGAATGAAGTGAACGCATGATTCAGAGACTATTTGAGCATGCTTCAGCCGTCTAGGTGATTAGCCACGAACACTGTATTGTAACATGCAATCTGTCAACCAAACTGGCTTGGCACACTTTCGTGTTCTGGTTGCCTGGATATGGGGCGGGTGTATGATTATGTTATTTTCCCTCCACCGCTGATGTAGTACCAGAGGAATTAATTTGGTGAAGCATGGCGTGTCTGGAAGCTGGCGTCCGGTGGGGCCGGCAGGAGGCAGGGGAGCGCGAGGTTACGGAGAGTTCAGGAGGAACACTTTGTCTTGTGGGACGCTGTAGGGCTTCTCCTCGTGTGCTCCTCGAACCTGTTCTCCATGGGTCCCTCGTGACCCCGCTTCTGTTGTCAAGGATGGCTCTGTGATGTCATGATCATGCACGCTCCTGTGCTCGGCTTGCCCTTGTGTTTTTGTGAGCATACATCACAAAGAAATTCTGTTGTTGTGCGGTGTGGTGCGTAGGATCTCTGGCATTGTGGGAGACGGTGTGTTTTGGCATGTTATAAAAGCTCACTGCCCTTGACTGAATTTTCTGAATCAAGGCCACATACCTGACAGGCCACAAATATTGTTCATCTCAATAGTCCTCAAATAGTCCTCAAAGTCCCAGTAGTCCTCAAGTCAATACTAATTTATATTTATACGTGTGTCTGTGTGTGTGTGTGGGGGAATGTGTATTTGTTAGTTATTTATGTACAGTATGTGTGTGTATACAGTGCTTAGCATAAGTGAATATTGGCATGGTTTTATTTCAGTTAGCCTAATAGCTGGCTGATTTGCATTGAGAGATGATCTTATGAAAGTACATGCCAATCTCTAGGTATGGTGAAGGGTGTGTGATGATGTGGGGCTATTTTAATTCCAAAGGTCAAGGAAATTTATCAGGAGCCGAAGCATAGTATCCTGGATCCATGAAATAACTGGCCTTTAAAGATAAAAATCTGCCTGTCTCTATGGATAAACATTTATTTATTTACGATACAGTCTTCATTCACAAAGAAAATTGGTGCTCTTAAAAGTTGGATTTTCCCTCATTTTTTAATTAAGGCATTAAGATCAATTTCCAAAAGAAGATTTTTTTTATTCCTCTTTTTAGTCAACTTTAGCATGGGTGTGTTCACTTATGCATAGCACTGTATGTATGTGTATATGAAATGTAAAATTATATATAATCACACAAAACCTTTTATTATTATATATTGTACATAAATATATGAAACACTTGGATGGCAATTATTTGATTAAAACTGGCTATGTACATATATATCTCTATCAATGCATGTACATTAAAATATTTACTATCGTTATTTACTAATATTTACTATCAATAATTACTAACATTTACTATCAATTCATATGAATAAACATGATTTCTTGGTGTAATTTATTTTTTTTACTGTGAAATGTTTTAGCATTACCTTCCAGTCTTACCCATGATGCAAGTGTGAAGATGTGGGTGTGGCTTTGCAGGAAAGAAAGCGGGTGAACGACAGACAGACAGCGCGAGACAGAGAGAGAGTGTGGACGCTGAAGTGAGACTGAATGTCTGCCACAAGTGCTTTTAGCATACTTCTTGGCGCCTCGTAAAATAAAATGAATTGATTTGATGGTTTTAGCTTCTCGGATGCGTAATGTCGAGTGGCTGCTGTTGCATTTGTTTATCCTTTGTCCAGAAAGTCTGTCTCCATGTGGCCTTTTTAATATGGTATGAAGGTGGACTATTCATAATTTATGCATGTATATGGCTGTTGTGATTTATCGCTGGTGTAGAATGACTGTGCTAGTGATTTTTGAAGTGTGTACATGAGGCAAAATTATGTCGGCAAAGAAGAATAATAATAGTAAAAGAAATCGCATAATAAATTCCCAGTACCATTTCAGCCTTTTTGAAAGCCTTGGCCTTTCCCAAAGCCTTGACTAATGACCTCTGATTTCTGGTTCAGCGGCGCACTTCATGCCCGATCAATTATGAAAATGTGCTTGAAACACTGCCGCCCATACCTCACATCCTCATATTTCCATTTTCAATCAGTCCTTTCAGTGCTGCCGTTATTTCTAGCGCTTGCTTTATCTCTCATCTCCGCTCTTCGCTTAATTTGATATTTTGGTCTGATAAAGAAGTGCAGACAGCTCAAAACATTTACTCGCAACATTTACTTGTCTCATTTTCAGGAGAGACACAATGGCACTCTGACTTCAGATTTCATTTGTGTGAGCCGAGGTGGAGAGGAAAACAATACGAACAACTGATTCCTTTAACTGCACCTTGCTTTACTTTCCGGCAAAGTCAAGTGGAGATTAGCATCGGTTTGATCAATATTCTCCTTGACCTTAACATTTGGTGATTTTGTGGATTTATTTGTCTCTGTGTGGAATGTAATTTCCAAATTAACAAGAGACAGAAAGCAGTTCACAGTAAAAAATCTTTTTTATTATCTAGCTGGCTACACATTTAGAAAAAGAAAGTTCTATATTGAATCTTAAATGGTTATATTAATTTACAGTTAAAAAAAAACATTTGAATTACAATTGTTCACTGGATGTTGGTGATTTTATCTAACAATCAAGGTTATTAAAAGTTCTGGTACATCTCTTGTTTATTATAGTGTTAACAAATATTTTTTTGTCTTTTAAATACAATTTGATTTAAAGGTGTCATGACATGTTTTTTTTTTTTAATTATGTTCCCTTAGGTGCAATTATAGTATTACTATAGTTTTTTACAGTCTGTTTTGGGGGTGTTTCCCCTTTAAGAGTTCAGTGTTAACGCCTACTGTTATGATTGGCTAATGTCAGTGCTTATGCATAAAAAGTAGTTTTAAAGGAACACTCCGACTTTTTGGGACTTTAGCCTATTCACCTTATCCCCCAGAGTTAGATAAGTCCATACATACCTTTTTCATCTCCGTGCGTATAAATACTGGGAACTATATTCTCTGAATGCGAAGCACTGCTACTTGGGCGGAGTGATAACCGCAGCACCTGAGACGCGCCGTGGTGAGGAGCAGAGAGCGCGTCTCAGGTGCTGCGGTTATCACTCCGCACGAGTAGCAGTGCTTCGCATTCAGAGAATATAGTTCCCAGTATTTATACGGTTAAAATATGTCTGTGTCTCATGTGACTGTTTTTTGTACACTCTGTGACTATACAAATCACAACATGTAAATAGGAAAATGTTTGCGTTATTTTGTCACTTATTTGGATTAGTATGCTAGCTGTAACCATTTACATCCAGTCTTTGTGCTAAGCTAGGCTAGCGGTGGGTGCGTCAAACAGACTTATAGCACGCACGGAGATGAAAAAGGTATGTATGGACTTATCTAACTCTGGGGGATAAGGTGAATAGGCTAAAGTCCAAAAAAGTCGGAGTGTTCCTTTAAGATGAAAAGAAATGCATCACTTAGTTTGCGGCATCGTTGTTGGGCCCAGAATAGTGGGCACAGCCTGATCTTTAAGCAAAGGTTTTCTGGCAAAGCCAGCATCATACTGCGATTTGTTCTCAAAATAGTCATCCTTGAAATGTAGAGAACACACGTGTATATTAACACTGCCGTGACTGGGACGTCCACAAAAAATAAACTGCACTCATTTTTCCCTGACGTCAGCGTATTCAAACATGTTGTTTGTCCACAGCCAGGAACAGCACATCTGCGTGGCATCGCAATCTTCTTGTAAACAGACCCACTCGCTGCATGTCGACTGAACACATGTGGGTGCGAGCCGCGCGACAACGATGCAATGATGCGAAATGAGCGCTGGAGGCGGTCATATGCAAACGACTGGTACGTCACTTCGTACCGTGACGTCACTTCATACCATGGATCCACAACGAGCTGCATTTAGAGCTTGATTAAATAAATTGTTCGTTTATAATGGGGAGGACGTCTTAAGCTATAAAACTTGCAGGAAGTTTTAATGGTACAACTGTAGAAAACATATTTGTTTGGTTCATCTCCAGCATTTGAACGACTGGTTCAGCCCATTTTGTCTTTAACGTTGACATTTTGATATCTGTCATTTAGATTAATGCTGAGAATAAATGCTGTTTCAGTGTCTGTGATGTGCTCAAGCCGTCTGCAGTGATTCACACCTGAGGAAATGTGTCAAGTCACGGTTCGGTTCGAGTTTGGTACATTTACATCAATTTGTATTTCATTTTGATGCAAATTATAAAAAAAAAATAAAAAAAAGATTAAAATTTATTTTGGGTGAACTATCATATTGATGCATTTTTGTATTTTGCATTTTTTTATTTATTGTGACTTGATGTTATACCCCTAGTGTTTAATAAATAAGTAAAATAAGACAATATTGCTTTTCACGTGGAATGATTTCAGTAAAAAATAAAAAAAAATTATTAATGCAGTGACAGTCTTCAATGCAGTGACAGTCTCCAGTTCAGTGACAGTCTCTATTGCAGTGAAAGTCTCTGCGTCAGTGACAGTCTCCAATGAAGTGACAGTGTTCGGTTCAGTGACAGTCTCCAGATGCAGTGAAAGTCTCCGGGTCAGTGACAGTCTCCAATGCAGTGACAGTGTATGATGCAGTGACAGTCTCTAATGCAGTGACAGTCTCCAATGCAGTGACAGTGTATGATGCAGTGACAGTCTCCAATGCAGTGACAGTCTCTAATGCAGTGACAGTCACCAATGCAGTGAACGATGCAGTGGCAGTCTGAGAGGCAGTGGAAGTTGAGAGGCACTGTCGTCTCCAAGCCAGTGGCAGTTTCTAAGGCAGCATCAGTCTCAGAGGCAGTGTCAGTCTCAGAGGCAACTGGCACCAGTCTGGAGAGAAGAGAAAAGGGAAGTACGTCACGTGACCTACATTGTACATACATGTAAAATTGCAGTGCCATTGCGGTCGTTAAGGCATTGGTAAAATGTTCTACTTTTGGTCTGCCTAAGATAGTACAAACAGATCAAGGCACAAATTTTATGTCCAAGTTGTTCACACAAGCTTTGGGTTCACTGGGTGTCCGTCACCGTACTTCCAGTCCTTACCATCCAGAGAGTCAAGGTGTGCTCAAAAGATTCCACCAGACACTTAAGCCTATGTTGAAGAAATATTGTTGGGGGACAGGGAATGAGTGGGATGAGGGTATGCCACTTTTTGCTGTTCGTGAAACTACTCAGGACTCCTTGCGGTTTAGTCCAACTTTTTGGACATAGTGTCCGAGGACCACTGAAAGTTCTTAAGGAGCAAATGCTGGGTCTGGATGACAGTTTGAGTCCTACAAAGAACATTCTTGATTATGTGGGTCGTTTTCGTGAACGAGTTCATGAAGCCTGTGCTCGTGCCAAAGAAGCTCTTTCTGAAGCTCAGTCTAGCATGAAACAGCATTTTGATAAAGCAGCAGTGTCACGATCATTTTCAATTGGTGGTAGGGTGCTCGTGTTATTACCAATTTTAGGGTCTGCGTTGTCCTAACTTTTTGTTGGTCCTTACGAGGTAGAGGGTAAACAAAATGACACGAATTACATCCTTAAAACACCTGATCGTAAGAGACAAAAACGTGTGTGTCACATTAATATGCTCAAAGCTTATCATTCCAGGAAGGAAGCATTTCACTGTTCAGAGGAGAACACAGGGCCAGTGATTTCATCTGTTGCCATGAGTTGTAAGACAGAACCATCATTTCCTGTTTATATTGAGTTTGATGCTGATGAGGTTAGACTACAGATTGACCCGTTGCCTTTAACACCATTGGCTAATTCTGAGATTTTAGCTGATCCTTCTAAGTTGCTGTGTCATTTGACAGAGGATCAGCATGTAGACATTGTGACACTGATTAAAAGTTTTCCTCCGATTTCGGGGACGTACCTAGGCAAACTGATGTTTTTTATCATGACATTAATGTCCGTGATGCTGTTCCCATTAAGCCGCATCCTTATCGGATGAATGCTGCAAAGAGGGCTGCAATGAGGAAAGAGGTTGAATATTTGTTACAGGAGGATCTTGCAAAGCCCAGCGTGAGTCTGTGGAGCTCTCCATGTTCCTAAAGCTGACGGAACAGTTGGATTTTGTACGTATTATTGTAGAGTCAATTCTGTTACAGTACCAGATTGTTTTCCGTTGCCAAGGATGGAGGACTGCATTGACAATGTGGGTTCTGCAAAATTTGCTACAAAGCTAGATATGCTTAAAGGTTATTGGCAGGTGCCATTGACACCAAAGGCATCAGACATCTCTGCTTTTGTAACTCCAGACTCATTCCTGCAATACAATGTTATGGCGTTCGGACTCAGAAATGCACCTGCGACTTTTCACAGGTTAGTTAATACAGTGTTGGCAAATGTGCCTAATTGTAGTTCATATTTAGACGATCTGGCTGTCTATACGTCTACTTGGCCTGAACACCTGTCAGTGTGTTGTCTATGGTATTTCAACGACTTTCTGATGCTTCATTAACTTTGAATTTGGCTAAATGTGAGTTCTGCAAAGCTACTGTAACGTACTTGGGTAAGCAAGTGGGGAGAGGTCAAGTTCGTCCAGTAGAGGCCAAAGTTGATGCTATTAAAGAATTCCCTGCACCTACTACTCGTTGGGAGTTGAGAAGATTCTTAGGAATGCCAGGGTATTACAGACGTTTTTGTAAGAATTTTTCTACTGTTGCAAAACCCCTGACAGACTTGCTCAGCCCCGCAAAAGAATTCGTTTGGTCAGTCGAGAGTCAGTGTGCTTTTGAAACCATTATGCATTTGTTATGTAGCTCTCCTGTGTTGTCTGCCTCTAATTTTTCTGTACCCTTCAAGTTAGAGGTGGACGCAAGCGCAGTTGGAGCAGGCGCTGTGTTGTTGCAGTAGGACGAGGAAGGTATCGATCACCCAGTTTGGAAATGTAACCTTTCATCAGTGTAACTACTCCACAGTTGAGAAAGAGGGTTTGGCTTTGTTGTTGTCATTGCAGCACGATATTCAAATTTTTCGAGTTTCACCTGTAAACGTTCTATGTATAATGTTTAATTTTAAAGGTGGGGGTGTTACGTGCTAGCATTTTCTTCCCTCCCCTTTTTGTTTATTGGTTGCTGCGTTTTTTCCCTTCGCTGTTGGTTTCTTCCTGTTTTCCCGCTCTCTGCTATCTTTGAGTTTGTAATTGCTGCCATTGGTCGAGACAACCAATCATTGGCTGTGGTTCCAGATATAAGGCACTCTGGAGAATGGAAGAGGAGGGGCATGTAGTGTTTGTTGGCTTGTGCTACTGTTGTTATTGTAAAGTACTGACTTTTTGGTGGTTCGCTCGCTTGCTCTCTTAGTGGATTGTGTTTGCTCTCTTAGAGGACGTCTTACCTGAACTAAAACTGGCACCAGTCCAGAGAGAAGAGAAAAGGGAAGTACGTCTCATGACCTACATTGTACATACATGTAGAATTACCATTGTTATACACACTAGGGAAGGAGCGTGTGCAACTATATGTAACTTTTTTTTGGTTAGTTAGTGAAGTTTTAGTTATGGCGTTTTAGTGCTAAAGAATTCTTTATTTTCTGTTTTGTTTTCAGTAAGTTTAGAGAGTGGGGATTAGTTAGTGAGTGTTTTGGTTTTGTTATTTTGTTTGTTTAGCACCGCTCGTTTTCTTTCTCTCTGTGGCTTATTCCAATTATAATTTTTCAATTATTTTGCTTAAGTTGTATATAGCTGTAAATAAGTGTATTTGTTTGTTCTCATTTATTTCTATTATAATGTTTATATTGAAAATAAAGCAAACCACCTGCTTGCAGGAACTTGTTGTCATTGATTAATTCACCCACAGTACTCCCCGAAATCAAACCTATAGGAAAGTGTTTACATTTTATTATGCCTTATTATGCCTCATATCTCTAAGCCATCAGGAGACGTAACAGGAGACGTAACCGTTAGTATCAGTCTCATAACCAGAGTCAGTGTCGTTCCCAGAGTCAGAGGCAGTGTCGTTCTCTGAGTCAGTGTCGTTCTCTGAGTCAGTGTCGTTCTCGGAGGCAGTGTCGTTCTCGGAGGCAGTGTCGTTCTCGGAGGCAATGTCGTTCTCGGAGTCAGTGTCGTTCTCGGAGTCAGTGTCGTTCTCGGAGGCAGTGTCGTTCTCGGAGGCAGTGTCGTTCTCGGAGGCAGTGTCGGAGGCAGTGTCGTTCTCGGAGGCAGTGTCGTACTCGGAGGCAGTCTCGTTCTCGGAGGCAGTCTCGTACTCGGAGGCAGTGTCGTTCTCGGAGGCAGTGTCGTTCTCAGAGGCAGTCTCGTTCTGAGAGGCAGTGTCGTTCTGAGAGGCAGTGTCGTTCTCTGAGTCAGTGTCGTTCTCGGAGGCAGTGTCGTTCTCGGAGGCAGTGTCGTTCTCGGAGGCAATGTCGTTCTCGGAGTCAGTGTCGTTCTCGGAGTCAGTGTCGTTCTCGGAGGCAGTGTCGTTCTCGGAGGCAGTGTCGTTCTCGGAGGCAGTGTCGGAGGCAGTGTCGTACTCGGAGGCAGTGTCGTTCTCAGAGGCAGTCTCGTTCTCGGAGGCAGTCTCGTACTCGGAGGCAGTGTCGTTCTCGGAGGCAGTGTCGTTCTCAGAGGCAGTCTCGTTCTGAGAGGCAGTGTCGTTCTGAGAGGCAGTCTCGTTATTGGAGGCAGTGTCGTTCTGAGAGGCAGTCTCGTTCTCGGAGGCAGTGTCGTTCTCGGAGGCAGTGTCGTTCTCAGAGGCAGTCTCGTTCTGAGAGGCAGTAGGAGTCTTAGACACTGTGGCAAAAGAAGAAAGCAGAAACAATTATATATTTAAATTTACTTCATTTTTATTAGATTAATAGTCACTGAGATGTTCTTGGGTCAATGACATGACGTACATATTTTTGTGTCCAAGTATTATATTATATATTATACATATGGTTTGTCTTGTATATATAATATATTAATGCTTTGGCAACATTGTGATACACAGTCATGCTAATAAAGCTCACAAGTCATTTGAAATTGAAATTGAATTGAAATTATATTTCTTTTAAAAATAATTGTATAAATTCATTACACTTTCTATAAAACCTATTTAGTTTAATTAATTTTAGTACATTTAAATAATACACATTATTTTATGTCTTGTAGGGGTGGAACGGTGATCCGTACAAGCGTGCTGCACAAGTGCTAAAAAGTGATGCCAAAGCGTCTCGATCGCTGGTTGGTCCCAGTTTAGGTCATAAAGCCCGCCTCCCCATGAAGTCTAATGGATGTGATGAAAACTAAACAATCAAATTACACAAGTTGTTTTCTGTCATTTTAGGTCATTTTTATCACGTTGATTTAAGTTTAAGTGTTCGTTTAAAAAAAAAAAAAGTTTGATCCTAATTCGTTATTTGATGCTATAAAAACGGGAATGTGACGTCATGATTGACACCTGTGATTGACAGCTTCTCTAAACGAAGGAGTCACCAAGGCGCCAACAGACTTTTTTTATTTTCGAGAGGATATTTGTGCTTCAAATTTAATTTATACACGTCCATATCTGTTTATTTCACACAGTAAACTTTGTACTAACTATTTCTGCGGGAGTGAGGGCGGCCTCAGGTCTCCCGTTCACTACTGCGCAGAAGCAGGTCCCAAATCTGCACAAGATGTCAGCGACATATTAGGATTTTGGCGGCTTCACTTTTCACCAATAGAAGAGAGTGAAGTGGCGTCGTCCATCTTTTTTTACAGTTTAAGGATCCGTAAGTAAATCCACTTTAAAAGCTAATTATTCTTGGACAGCACTGCCACAGAAATATACAGAGGGACCGCAAAAATGGAAGTTCAAAGGCAATATTCTAAAGATAGCAAACAAACAACGGCTATTAGTGTGTGACCATAGATATATACACTCACCTAAAGGATTATTAGGAACACCATACTAATACTGTGTTTGACCCCCTTTCGCCTTCAGAACTGCCTTAATTCTACGTGGCATTGATTCAACAAGATGCTGAAAGCATTCTTTAGAAATGTTGGCCCATATTGATAGGATAGCATCTTGCAGTTGATGGAGATTTGTGGGATGCACATCCAGGGCATGAAGCTCCCGTTCCACCACATCCCAAAGATGCTCTATTGGGTTGAGATCTGGTGACTATGGGGGCCATTTTAGTACAGTGAACTCATTGTCATGTTCAAGAGACCAATTTGAAATGATTCGAGCTTTGTGACATGGTGCATTATCCTGCTGGAAGTAGCCATCAGAGGATGGGTACATGGTGGCCATAAAGGGATGGACATGGTCAGAAACAATGCTAGGTAGGCTGTGGCATTTAAAGGATGCCCAATTGGCACTAAGGGGCCTAAAGTGTGCCAAGAAAATATCCCACACACCATTACACCACCACCACCAGCCTGCACAGTGGTAACAAGGCATGATGGATCCATGTTCTCATTCTGTTTACGCCAAATTCTGACTCTACCATCTGAATGTCTCAACAGAAATCGAGACTCATCAGACCAGGCAACATTTTTCCAGTCTTCAACTGTCCAATTTTGGTGAGCTCTTGCAAATTGTAGCCTCTTTTTCCTATTTGTAGTGGAGATGAGTGGTACCCGGTGGGGTCTTCTGCTGTTGTAGTCCATCCGCCTCAAGGTTGTGCATGTTGTGGCTTCACAAATGCTTTGCTGCATACCTCGGTTGTAACGAGTGGTTATTTCAGTCAAAGTTGCTCTTCTATCAGCTCGAATCAGTCGGCCCATTCTCCTCTGACCTCTAGCATCAACAAGGCATTGCCCACAGGACTGCCGCATACTGGATTTTTTTCCCTTTTCACACCATTCTTTGTAAACCCTAGAAATGGTTGTGCGTGAAAATCCCAGTAACTGAGCAGATTGTGAAATATTGGCCTTTCTGGCAGCAATAACCATGCCACGCTCAAAATTGCTTAAATCACCTTTCTTTCCCATTCTGATATTCAGTTTGGAGTTCAGGAGATTGTCTTGACCAGGACCACACCCCTAAATGCATGGAAGCAACTGCCATGTGTTTGGTTGATTAGATAATTGCATTAATGAGAAATTAAACAGGTGTTCCTAATAATCCTTTAGGTGAGTGTACACTTATAAAACTATATGTGTAACGTTATATATCTATGGTGTGTGACAGCAGCGGCAATCCACCTGTCTTTGAATACATGAGCACTGCACGTTTCAAAGTGAAAACCGTGGCGTGTTTTTTTTTTATATGAATGTATCTTTGAAGGGAACTGACTGTCTTTAGAAAAGTTTCGATGTTATTTTCATTGAATCTTTCTTTATCGTTCCTGATAAAGCAGCGTTTTATGAGCATTGTGCTGCTTTGTGTACAGCTGTTACCGTGGAAACCGCTGTTTCTGTCGCTCCTAAAGCGCCCCCTGCTGGCAGCTCTTTGTAAACAGCCTTGCAAACCTGTATTAATACTGTTGAATTGTTCTGCAATATTCACTTATGAATTAGTGAAATAGTGCATTCTAAGTTCATCTACTGCAGTATTTCCTCTCTCAATTAGTAGAAAATATGGTTAACACCCAGTCATGGTTGATAAAAAATAATACCGTCAGGTACCGTGAAACGGTATAATTTTGAAAAATACTGTGATATAAATGTTTGGTCATTCCGCCCAGCACTAAAAATATGTCTAGGTTGGTACACTTTCCATGTCAGGTGGTACAACTACAGTAACTTATAGCCTATGCATAGGCTACAACTAACTGGTTCTACTGTACATGTACACATTGAGATGTTATTAAACAACAGAAACCTGTTTAAACACATCGTTCATGACAAAAAAAAGCCTTATATCAGTTTTGAAAAGATTTTTTAAAAACACCTTTTTTAAGCTTTATTTGTCAGTGACCCTCATATTTGTTTGATTGCACTGTTAATCCAAAAATAATTAAGCTATCTTTAAATGTCAAGATCACCTTTTTATAATTACAACATAAACCAGAAGTTAAAGGATTTTGATGAAGTGTATCACCTTTTAAAGCTGGGCTCGCCCCGAACAAAGCATCTCCCTCCTTATCAAGAACGGCTTCAAGGCCTAACGTGAGCCCTATAGCAGCAAATAAAACAAAGCAAAGCAATTCAATTGTGCCCTCATCAAAACGCAGTTGATGGAAATAATTGACTGCATACATTATAATTTACTTGAATATATCCTCAGATAGAGATAGTACAATGACATTGCGCTTACCTTGACATTTTGTGAAATGCGATTCTATTTGTCCCTTCCCTGTCTTTGCGATCATTTTTTCTTGTGTGGTTTCTTCCGACTGCATTATATTAGATGCATGTTTGTTCACCTTGGAGAAGTAATGCACCAGCACCAGACTCACAGTGATCAGCATGGCATGATGTTTACAAATCTTGCAATAAAGCAAATGAACTATATTCAAGTAAGCAGTAATGTTACAGAGTAATGCAGATAGTCAGTGATAGTCAGACTGAGTGTTATAGCGATTGTCAACATTCTAATTTCTTTAAGCTGTGATGTCACAGTGATGTCACTGTGGACGCTCTATAAGGCTGTGGTGCAGCAGACGTTCTTTAGACTTCGAGCTCACCTAGGCCTGTATTTCTCTAATAATCACTCTGATCTCCTTTATAAACTGCCCTCTCTTATTGCCAGTCTGATCTGCTTTTGAACCAGTATACAAACTAATATATCTATAAATGAAAGGATTATAAAACTCAAAATCAGACATTTTAAGAGACTGCTAGAGATGTATGTTTGCACATGATGGGACCCTATAGTGAAATCTAAATTTACTAAAATGTATTTGAAATATATTTTGTTGTATACTACAAATACATTTACATATTTATGTACTTAGTATAAATACCCTGCAATTGTACTTAATTTGGTATAGTAAAGGTCTGCTTAATTGGAACAACTAATTTTGTACTTAATGCACTTTAGTTATCTAGAAATAGAGCTGTGGTCCAACTAAAGGTTTACTTAAGTATATTTGATTGTGCTAAAGTTGAAATATTGGAAGTATACTATAGATACGCTTTAAATATCTTGCATTTAAAGACTGATGTTATACAGAGATCATACCATCCTTACTAATAGTGATATTAAAACACATAGGCTTAATATTAAGAAATGTGCGTTGTGTAATAAAGAAGTACTCCAAATAAAGTTTAATTATAATATTTAAATCAGTAAGTCTTAAATACATTATAATTTTAAATACATTTTGATATAGGTTTAGTTTTAAGTGACTAAAAATGACTACGGTTTCCCTGATGTCTTTTTTATTGTTGAAAACAAACACCTTTCCCTGAATATGTCTTCTTTATTTTTGTAAATTTGTTTGCATTTTGCACTTGTTATTAGATGCATTTTTTTTGTGTTGTTTTTGGTGAACAGTGTTAGATGACTAACATCATCAGAGATACAAATATTTCAAATGTGCAATAATGCAACCGTTTTTGTTTGCACAAAATGTCTCATCACAAATGCAGTATTTGCAGTAAATAGACGTTTACTTTCTGGGACGATGAAAAAACCTGTTTGCAGTCTAATGATGGTGTTTATTATTGCTGCATAATTAATCAAAATCGCGATACGATTCAGTGAGATTATCAAATCGTAAAAAGGTGATTTCATTAAATGTGTTTTGAAGTGAAGCGCTGCATTGTTCTTTTACGCTCGTGCAGCTCCTGATACTGTGTTTTCAGATGCTCATTTACAGTAAATGCTGCTCCACACCAATAGCGAGGCCAGAAATCTCCAAGTGGGTGGACCTCTAGTTTTTGTGTTCTATGTAGGCTATGTATATACATATATATGTATATCTTACATGTATATATCTTTTTCAGGTCGTTCAATCTAATGGACGAAATAAGCTTGCACAATTTACATATGCGAAAGGAGATGACAGAAAAACACAGAGAGCATCAGCTTTAGTTTCTGCTCTGACAGCCGAACGCTGTGAGTGTGTGTTAGAAATCAGGAATGGTGAGAGAACATTAAGCTTAGTACACTATTTGTCTTCAAAACAAACGTGGGTCTTTAGTTGACAAAGTTTAAATCCCGTCTGGCTAGAGCTCTTCTCATAATGTTTAGGCATTAGGTCAGTAGACGGAGAGCAGACGGTCTTTTGTGGCTGTTCGAACACATTCGAACACATGAGCGTTTACACTACGAAAATATTCCGATCTAATGTGTTTTCATCTACCTCTGGAAGTGGTCGAATGTGGACAAGCCCGAAACATTCGAGACCCCGTTTACATCTTTATTTAGTGTCGTCCACTTGTCATTGGATGGATGAAAATGCTTCCACGTGTAAACAGGGCCTTAGTACATCATCTGTTGGTGTCTAGTGCAATCCTATACTTTATAATACGTATGTATTAGTGTCACAGTCCTCCAATTTGAAGTGATCTGCATTTTAAGAGAAAAACAGTGATCTTACAGAATTTACACTTACAACTTTTGCACTAGTAATTTTACTTTTATTCGAAATTTCGTTTTGGCATTACAAACAGGTAAACGGTAAAGTTTTGTCATTTTCTCATCAAGTATGAAAGGAGAAACGAGGCAAAACTAATGCACATACTTATTTTGCTTGATGGCTGCTCATATGAAATCATTTACAACATACTGACATAAATATATGGTTATACATCATACATACAGTAAATATACAAAAAGTGACACAATGTGCCCCATTTTAGGGATAAATTGTCACGACTAGCACACACAAGGAATTCAGTGATCCAATAGCGGTCTTTATTTAAAGGGTAATCCGTACTCACAACAGTCCAGGCAAAGGTCCAAAATCCAGAAAAGGCAATCCAAAAACACGAAGACAAACACAAGGAACAGGCTCAAAAACAGTAAACTGAAGTGTGGGGACAATAACGAGGACTCCGTGACAAACACTAAACTAGACCGGGATATATACACAAGTGCTAACAGGGTGACGAGAAACAGCTGACAGGCAATGAACAATCAGTGACAGACAGAATCATGGGAATTGTAGTGAAGATGCATAGACACCGTGAAACTGAGGACCTCTAGTGTTAAACTCAGGGAACCACCACCAGACACTGTGACATGACCCCCCCTCTACGGAGCGGCTGCCAGACGCTCCAAGACGTGGAGACAACAAAACAAGAGTCCAGGCGGGAGGTGGAATGGTGAAGGCTCAAGGGGCGGGATGGGGGGCCAGGTCCATGAAGGGGAACAGGAACAGGGGGTGATGGCTTAGCTGACGGCCAGGGGAAGACAGACAGTCCATCAGGTGGCCAGGGCGAAACAGAGAGTCCATCGGGCGGCCAGGGCGAAACAGAGAGTCCATCGGGCGGCCAGGGCGGCGATGACCCCTCGGGCGGCCAGGGCGGCGAAGACCCCTCGGGCGGCCAGGGCGGCGAAGACCTCTCGGGCGGCCAGGGCGGCGAAGACCCCTCGGGCGGCCAGGGCGGCGAAGACCCCTCGGGCGGCCAGGGCGGCGAAGACCCCTCGGGCGGCCAGGGCGGCGAAGACCCCTCGGGCGGCCAGGGCGGCGAAGACCCCTCGGGCGGCCAGGGCGGAGACGACCAGGGCGGAGACGACCACTCGGGCGGCCACGGCGGAGACGACCCCTCGGGCGGCCAGGGTGGAGACGACCAGGGCGGAGACGACCCCTCGGGCGGCCAGGGCGGAGACGACCCCTCGGGCGGCCAGGGCGGAGACGACCAGGGCGGAGACGACCCCTCGGGCGGCCAGGGCGGAGACGACCAGGGCGGAGACGACCACTCGGGCGGCCAGGGCGGAGACGACCAGGGCGGAGACGACCACTCGGGCGGCCACGGCGGTGAAGACCCTTCGGGCGGCCAGGGCGGTGAAGACCCGTCGGGCGGCCAGGGCGGTGAAGACCCGTCGGGCGGCCAGGGCGGAGGCTCAGGAACAGCAACAGACTCCGGCTCAGGAACAGGCATTGGCTCTGCCTCCGGCTCAGGAACAGGCATTGGCTCTGCCTCCGGCTCAGGAACAGGCATTGGCTCTGCCTCCGGCTCAGGAACAGGCATTGGCTCTGCCTCCGGCTCAGGAACAGGCATTGGCTCTGCCTCCGGCTCCGGCTCAGGAACAGGCATTGGCTCTGCCTCCGGCTCAGGAACAGGCATTGGCTCTGCCTCCGGCTCAGGAACAGGCATTGGCTCTGCCTCCGGCTCAGGAACAGGCATTGGCTCTGCCTCCGGCTCAGGAACAGGCATTGGCTCTGCCTCCGGCTCAGGAACAGGCATTGGCTCTGCCTCCGGCTCAGGAACAGGCATTGGCTCTGCCTCCGGCTCAGGAACAGGCATTGGCTCTGCCTCCGGCTCAGGAACAGGCATTGGCTCTGCCTCCGGCTCAGGAACAGGCATTGGCTCTGCCTCCGGCTCAGGAACAGGCATTGGCTCTGCCTCCGGCTCAGGAACAGGCATTGGCTCTGCCTCCGGCTCAGGAACAGGCATTGGCTCTGCCTCCGGCTCTGGAACAGGCACTGGCTCCGCCTCCGGGTCTGGAACTGCAGACACCGGCTCAGGAACAGCCACTAGAACAGCAATGGTCACAAAGACAGACACAAACACAGAAACAAACACTGGGTCTGGAACAGCCATAGGCTCCAGCTCTGGAACAGGCACTGACTCTGCCTCTGCCTCTGGAACGGGCACTGACTCTGCCTCCGGCTCTGGAACGGGCACTGACTCTGCCTCCGGCTCTGGAACAGCATACACTGGCTCCGGATCAGCAGACATAGGAATGTCCAGGATTCGAGCCAGACGCTCCAGATAGTCCAAGTCAATGAAGGCAGACGGAACGTGAACAGTCTCTGGCTGGGCAGACGTGACGTGAACAGTCTCTGGCTGGGCAGACGTGACGTGAACGGCCTCTGGCTGGGCAGACGTGACGTGAACGGTCTCAGGCTCAGGCACGGCCTCCAGGCCTTTAGGGATACTGGAGGTCTTCCTCTTCCGCCGTTTCTGATGGTGACGGGCAGGCTCTGGACTGGATTGAATCGGTGGAAAACATAAGTTTGGACTAGACCTCACCTCCTCCGGTTCCATGAAGGCTCGAGGTGGGGAGTGATACCTAGACTCCCATCTAGTACCTCCTCTCCTATGACCTCCTCGGGTCCCCGAAAATCTTGCCAGCCGGGTTCCCTCGAATGACTCCCTGGGATGGTCAAAAGGGATTGAGGAAGCTTTCTTAACGTCAGCTTCCTCTGTCAGTCGGGCCCACAAAGCAAAGCAGTCAAAGATATTCATACGAGGAGGAATCTCGTTAGATTGAGACTTCCCCCTCTGCTGTTTCCTCCACTTCTCAGTCTCCATACCGCTGGATCACTCTTGACGGAGTCCTTCTGTCACGACTAGCACACACAAGGAATTCAGTGATCCAATAGCGGTCTTTATTTAAAGGGTAATCCGTACTCACAACAGTCCAGGCAAAGGTCCAAAATCCAGAAAAGGCAATCCAAAAACACGAAGACAAACACAAGGAACAGGCTCAAAAACAGTAAACTGAAGTGTGGGGACAATAACGAGGACTCCGTGACAAACACTAAACTAGACCGGGATATATACACAAGTGCTAACAGGGTGACGAGAAACAGCTGACAGGCAATGAACAATCAGTGACAGACAGAATCATGGGAATTGTAGTGAAGATGCATAGACACCGTGAAACTGAGGACCTCTAGTGTTAAACTCAGGGAACCACCACCAGACACTGTGACATAAATATTAAGTTGAATCATTGAAGAATAGGCTACATAATAAATGTGTGTGTGATTATATATTCAAGTGACATATGTAATTTATATTTTTAGACTTGCATACACTGTAAAAGTTGTATATATACAGTAGTTGAAATGTGTTTTACAAGAAAATACTACTTCAGACTTTCTACTTCAAAATTTCACGTTTAAATTACTTGCAGTTTCTTAGTAAATTTTTGTTTCACACAAAATTAAATTAACCTGTCATGTAGAAAATTTACTTCAACATGTTAAAACAAGAGTTTTTAGCTAAAAAAGGGGAACTCTTTACAACAAAGTTTCTTTAGTTAACCCTCTGGGGTCTGCGGTGTTTTTGGGGCTATTGGGATGTTCTGACATGCTCTGACATTTGTGCTTTTTTCAGTTATTTATAAACATGTTAATGGCAAAGGTGTAAATTCACTCTATATAGCACAAACGGGGTTACGATAATATGTGATTAACATCTACGTACATGTTTGCATTTTTAAGAGAATAATGTTTATGCGTGGTTATTGAAAAAAATAAAAATGAAACTTGCTGAAATAAGACCACAAAACAAATACTAAATATGTGTCCACAAGACTTTTGACAAATGGATGTTGTAGCTTCGAGTTCTGGCTTCAAAATGATGTGAAAATCATCCCATCTAATCGTTCACATAAAACGAAACACTAATTTATACTTTGTATGACAGTTTTTTTGTCTGAAGAGGTTTATGCGTGGGAGTGGTAATAGCCCATGAATATTAATGAGATTCAGACCAGGGGTGTGACAGACACTCCCCCAATGGCCCATTAGGGTGAAGCAGCCTGAACAAAGAATGAGAGGAGATTCAAAGGTTTTGTTTTTCAATCTGTTTTATTGTAATTCCTCTGTGTGGAGAAACTAAATGTTCTAAATTTGCTCTAAGCAAATCAAATGTGAGTAAAATAAATAAATAATCAGTCAGCTATAAACAAAGCAATTGTGAGCGATAAATAAACAAAAGTAAAGGCAGGTATCTCACAGTAAATGCTTATGCCCCGTTGAATGACATCTGTCCATTTATCTTTGCAGCCTTTTGCCAGCTGCCTTAGCAGCCTGAGCATTGGTGTTGTGGCACAGAGTAGACACAGCACTTTCTGAAAAAAATAGTTTGAATAGACTCATGGGCGAATGCGAGTCTACAGAACTCAGTTGCGGTCCAGCTTCCCGTGCAGGAAGGAATCGCACAGTCTGTGGAACCATGTCAACATCAGTCTCTGTTTTCCATGACAGAGTGGACTGCCTGTTGCTTGCCTGCTTGTTTGCCTTGGCTCTCTTCGGGACAGGTGCCTGGACATGTTCATTGTCACATCTGTAAAAAACAAGTGTGCGCTGTTACACAGTACAAGAGCACTGAAGAGACTGCTAGCATTATACAGAGCGAGAGGACACATAACAAACTCACTGGCTGAGTTGTTTACGTTAACACGTGAGGCAGCACGAGCACGGAGATTACAAGCTGCACGGAGTGTGCATGTGGTGCATGTGTATGAAGTGTCTTTCGTTCGTGATTTTTTTCAGTTTTTTTCTAAATAAAAATCAGAAAATGTATTCTCGTTTTTTTTATTTTTGTCTATTTAAATTCTATTTACAAACTCACCACACACAATAATGGTCAATAACTGTAATTTGCTGAAAGCTAATCTGTTTCTGAAAAAAATGACACCTTTCACATGAAGATAGCACTTTGTTTTAGAATTTTACAGTCCAAAAATCTAAATATGTGAAAAACACCAATTTTAGCTTCAGGTTCTAAAGGGTTAATAAATGTTGTAGAAGTATCATTCATTGTTAGTTTTTTAATTTCAACATTTACTTAAACATTTTAAATTGAGTTTAATTTTTTTATTGTATCTGTTATTACCTTAGATAATGTAGGCCTACTATGAACTAACAAGAATGATCGAGGTACAATTGTATTGCTCAAATATTCATTCATGTAGTAAAAACTTAATTTCTTAGTAACTAACACAACACTGATCACTAATGTAAATATTACGTCTGTGCACTTACTCAGTATGATTCTCGATCGCACGGAGAACTGAACGACGCCTGCGTTCCCCTCTGCGAGGTGCTGGAGAAGGAGTGCGTGATGCAGACACATTTCTATAAAACAACAACAACAACAAAACTGTTAGCATACATAATCCAAAGTAAACTGATGGGCAATTAATGGGTATGGACCCACAATGTATATCTGTTGATGGGCCATAGGACAGAGAAATATCTATATCTATACACCGCGAAATATACACCGCGAGTGTTGATGGGCCATATAGACCGCACACATTTAGAGCATTTCAAACATTTACACTGTATTCACAATCATCTGTGCATAAGGCAGTATTTTAGCAAGATAAGCAGTGTCATAGGCTAACCAAAACAGAACATTTATATATAAACATATAATGTCTAGTATTTAGACAGTATTTTACCGGAGGCTGAAATATATTTGCACTAAATCACATTATATTTACACCTAAGCAGATATTCGCAAATAAGCTACATTATGCATAAGCTAATCAAAACTGAGTGAAATATATTTAATATACAAATGTTTAGAGAGTAACGTTATCACATTGAAAGTTTACACTTGAGCATACACGAATGTTAGGGATATTGTAAGGCAATCTTTCACGTAGTATGTCAAAAGCTAGCCAAAACGAAGCAAAATATAGTCTGAAAATTAATATGAGTTCTATATTATCAGAAAAAGAAGTATATAACACTAAACAACTTACTCTGAACTTGTATCCTCGGCGGGATCAACTCGCTCTTCAAAATGCAGCCGTTTGTCGTCTGTGTTGCACTCTGAGGAAAAGGTGAATTCTTCCTCGCTGTCCAGAATCATCTGACGGGCTTCTTCACCGGAGTAGCGTGCCATCCTCAAAACGCGATGAACTATCAGTGAATCTCATGAAGAATCTTTGTGTTTTTATGGCATTGATCGGGGCGTGTGCGATCACCTAAACTATTTACATGTGAATAGCACCGGGGGCGTGGCGGCCTCAACTCATTAAAAATAATGAGGGGAGAAAGAAAAAACAGGACCTCTCCTTGGTTTCAAACGGATTGCATAAACTGAGAATATTTGTTTTTTATATAAATTACTTCATTTAAAAGAAGAGAATTCAAGCTTCATAAAGAAAAATATCTCGTGCCTGTGTGACAAGTAATCGCGGAGTTACAGTTAATCTTAGGACGCGTTTCAGAATGGACTTCACAGACAGAGAGAACGCAGAACTCGCATCATGTTTGTTTTTCTTTATTTGGTGAAAAGCACAACACTTTGTTTTTATTGTGAGTATCCACAAAAAAAATAGACACTTAACACGATCTAATGATGTACAACACTTATATGTACGATCAAAATCAACCGAGTATTTTAAGTCTCTTTTGCACTGATAAGAAAAAAAGCGACCAGATCACGCCGGCGTGATCTCAGACCCCAGAGGGTTAACACTGGTTAATGCATTAACTATTAACTTACAGTGAGCAATACATTTGCTACACTATTTATTAATCATTGTTAAAGTTGGTAATAAAAAATACAAATGTTCATTGTTAATTCATGTTAGCTCAGGTCCATTAAATATGAACTTATACAACTTTTGATGTTTAATAATTAAGTCAATGTTCAAATGAACATCAACTAAGGTTAATGAATGCTTTAGAGGTATTGTCAACTAATGTTAACAAATGAAACCTTATTGAAAAGTTATCACTTAAAAAAAAAGATTTCTAAATATACAGAGACTTGACAAATGTAATTCACGGTTTGTCTTTCTCTACTCTCCCTGTTTTGTCATGCCGATAAAGCCGAGTAAAACTGAAATTGAGTTGGCATCAGGGATTACTCAAGCTGATTTCTAGAACCTCCTATGTGTTCATCTCAGAAGAATCAGTTCATCTGTATAATCCACATGCACTTTCCCTCTCTCTCTTTCTTTCACATCTTTATATAACTGTGGCTTGTCCCACAAAAGTCATTCCCTTCCGTCTTTATTGCGCCCTGAGCTCACTGCAGTATGATTTTTTTCCTCACATAGTAAGATATAAATTCCCGTTCTCCGTGTGGGATGGAGGCGGCTTTGGGCAGACCTCCTCCTCGTACTCTGATGGCTGTAATTGTAACAGCGACTGAAGCTCCATTGTTGAAGGGCAGCGAGAATACGGTCACGCTTTTCACGGTCAATAAGCGGACGCCCCAAGGAATGAAGTGTGAATGAGCTCCACGTTTGTCCCTGGCATTCAGGGGAATAAATAGGGTTTCTACAGGTGTCAGACGTACAGGCCGGGAAATAAGATTGGGCAGGGGCTGGTTTACGGAAAGCACCGTTGTCTCTGCGGGATTCCTTGTGTAACTCGCGGCGTCATGCTCCAGGAGGTCTGAGCGCTGCAGTGGCGAGAGAGCGAGTGAGGAACTGTTGGGGAATAGCCCGATGGAGACGCTAGAGCAAACACCCTTCAACAACACTCTAACCTTGTCCGAGGTAAAGACTCCGAGTGTGAAATTTCAGCAGATTCGATCAGAGGGCACACACTGCAACAAAAAATCTGCTCTTAATCAGTTTACAGTAAAACAAGATACTTTAATTTGAAGTGCAAAAGTGTTTAAGGTGATAAGATTTGATTTCAGAGAATATATTTAAAATTACTTTATTCATTTACAATTTCCCCCTTTATTCTAAGAGTCTAAGCAACTATTCTTATTCAAGCGTATATGCTTGCTAATGCAGTAAGAAAAATAATACTTAAAATAATTGTTTATTTATATATATATATATATATATATAGATAGATAGATAGATAGATAGATATTAGGGCTGTCAAATGATTAATCACGATTAATCGCATCCAAAATAAAAGTTTGTGTTTACATAATAAATGTGTTTGTACTGTGTAAAATTATTTTGTGTATATAAGTACACACACGTGCATTTATATATTTAAGAAAAATGTGTTAATTATATATAAAATATTTATATTTATATATAATATAAATTATATATAAATCTATATATAGTATAAACATGCAAATATTTCTTAAAATATATACATGCATGTGTGTGTATTTATATATATAAAATAATTTATTATGTATTTTATTATACATTTATTATGTAAACACAAACTTTTATTTTGGATGCGATTAATTGTGATTAATCATTTGACAGCCCTAATATATATATGATATTTATATAGTTGCCTGGAAAAAGTTTTTATCAATTTACACAATTTTAGCTACATGTAAAACTTATGTGTGTATATATCCACCCACACACACACGCATAAGTTTTACATGTAGCTAAAATTGTGTACATTGATAATAACTTTTTCCAGGCAACTATATATAACTATCATATATATTCTTTAAAAACTATTTTTACATTTTCCAGAGAAGCAAATTTGTGTGAGATACTGTAGAGAGTTGTATTCAGAGATTTATTAATTAATTTGCAGTTTTTACCCCTGTTGTTTTGTCATTTTTCAAATTTTTGCTAGACTTATAGTAAAACATTTACAACATAATTGCCAGTGAAATAATATATATAGTCTCTAAAAAAAGCCTTAAAATTACTTGATGTAATTTTTTTGTAAGATTATAATATTTTTTGGGAGTGAATATATCTTCAATAAATTAATGATTTTTTTTTTTTTCATTGTTCCATTCTTTCCATAAAGCCCACAATTTTGTTTAAACTAAATTTAGGCTAAAAAGTAGCAAATAATAAATATATAATGCATTGTCTCTGAAAACAAGCCTTACATTTACTTGAGACAAATTTGTGCAAGATTATTATATTTGTTTTAAGAGAATATATCTTCAATTATTTGGTAATTGTCCCCCCATAAACTTTAATGCCCACTAAGTTTTACTAGATATACCAAAAAAAAACATGCATACCACCATATAACTCCACCCACTTTAAACCGGTTCCAAACTGCAGTGGAAAAGCAAAGCGAGCCGTACCGAGCCGTACCATGCAGTGGAAAAGCACCAGAACAGCTTGTTTTCTGTAGTTTTTGTAAGCTCTCGCTTTTGTATTACTGTTTGTATTACCTAGTTTTCAGACAAATCATATCTATAATGTATACGAAAATTACAAAAAACATGCCACTCTGAAATGTCCTGTTAAATCCGTGCTTGCAAAGTCTGTACATGAAATCCGTTCTGCACAATCCTCTTGTTTGTTAACATTGTCAGGGTCTGAATCAGGCTTGAGTTGGTTTGAAATTGTCAAATTGTTGGTTTGAAACAACCCACTAGGCCAGCTAACCAATCACAGCACATTTTGTATTTCGGAAGGAGGGGCTTCACCGAAATCGCTGTGTTTGAGCCAGACTGGGTAGAGAGGTGCTGTAATAATGTAAAATATGTATAAAATAATGTGTTTTTTAAACAATCAAGCATGAAAACATATTCTAGTACACCCCCAAAACAAAACCAAGACTTTGTAAAAGGGCATAATACGACCCCTTTAACAATGTTTTTTGAGTTTTAGGGAAAAGCGAGACCAAAATACTCAAAAAATATGATTTTTTCTGTGTACAGCTGAACAGAAGGAGATCAGACAATAGAAAGCTGACTGGAACAATTAAAAAAATTTTTACTTTATCATATAATCTGTTTGATCTATTAATTCAATTCAATTCAAATTTATTTGTATAGCGCTTTTCACAATACACATTGTTTCAAAGCAGCTTTACAGAAAGTGCATTAAAAATGTACATAGAAAATACAGTTAGTTCATCATGTATTAATTTAGGGCATAACATATCGCCGGCGTTGAGTCGTCTCTTCACAGGCGTCGAGTCGTCTCTCCACAGGCGTTTAGTCGTCTCATCACAGGTGTTGGAGATAACTTGCGTCCCGAGATAACAGCAGAAAGGCAGATGAGAAATAATTAGCGTAGCTGATGTTCATAATATTAATGCATTCGATCTGATTCGGCAGTAGTATAAAAGGTAAGCATTATGTGAATGCGTGGTTAAAGAGATGCGTCTTTAATCTGGTTTTAAACTGGGACAGCGAGTCTGAGCCTCGAACAATATCAGGAAGGCTATTCCAGAGTTTAGGAGCTAAATGTGAGAAGGCTCTCCCTCCTTTGGTGGATCTGGATATCCTAGGAATGACCAGAAGCCTCGAATTTAGTGATCTTAAAGAGCGCGACGGATTGTAGGGCGATAGAAGGTCCGTTAAATAGACTGGAGCTAAACCATTTAGGGCTTTATAAGTCAGTAGCAATACCTAAAAAATTCTATAAAAGAATTTTTCTAATAAAAAATTCAATTCTAATAAAAAATATTAGACATTTAAATAATTTTTAATGGCACATTTGTATTATTAATAGAATGGTAATTTCATTGAGCTTTGTAGGTGAAACCATCAGTAACAAGCATAATACAGTCTGGTAAAATAGGTGACATTGTTTGGAGTTTTCGTTCATATCACCACCTAATTTTAAATGTGTTCTCACCGACGATCCATTAAACCTCATAAAAATAGCTCGCTCTTTGACAAATTTTCCACTGGACTGAATAAAACCTCAAGAGGCTTGAGAGAGAGAGAGAGAGAGAGAGAGCTTTGGCGTCTGTATTTTACACCCGTCTCCTGCGACTGAGCTTTTACAGTTGGGTAATTTATCGTTTGCTATCAAATGTGGCCTGCTGCAGGCGCCGATGCAAAAGACTGTTACACGTACTGTAAAACGCACAAAGACCACCGGCATCCTGGGTCGTGGGACTACCGTCACAACAGGCAGTGCCAGCGCCAGCAAACACTCAAAGCTTTCGCGTGATAAATCAGTTCCTCATAAAAGGTGTTAAGTTTCCCCCATTTAACAGTTTTTTTATTTTTAAATGTTGCTGCGCATGATGAATTTGACTCTCGCTAGATCGCCGCCGGTGCCCTTGCGGAGGTGACATGTCGTTCAGGCTGCTTTGCATGCTGGGTAGTGTTTCTGGGGGAAGTGGAGGTTGAAAGGCCACTGTAGAGTCCACAGTTTGTAGCCTCTATTAGCATTGATTTTATATTCACTTCCAGCCATATTTAATACCATTTCAGTCTTTGTCTTCTTTTATTTATGAGCATGCAATGCCGTCGGGACATCAATTATCCTTTCAACCGCAAAATTGACAGGAGAGGCAGACAACAGTTTGGGAGACTTTGAAATCAGACCCTCCACACATTTGTAATGCTTGGACATCATCACTGGTGTTTTCTGCCTTCATAAATATTTACAAGGAACTGAGGACACAATACTGAGTTTCATCTGTCGAAATCCAGCCACTTTTCAGAAAGATGAACAGGTCCTGAGTGACTGAAGCTTTAACACACGATACAAGATTCAGAAACCGCTATGAGGTGTCAGTGAAATTGGAATTAGAGGAAGAGGAATTTACTGAATTGTAAGACAAAGAAATTCATCACTGGTAATGAATTTAGGGAAATTAAGTTATTAAGAAATTGGAAAATAAGTATCCATCCATCATGTCCATCCATCCATTCATCTTTCCACGTCGTCAGTCTATTTATCTGTCTATTTATCTATCATATCCATCCGCCCGACATCCGTCCGTCTGTCCATCACTGTTCTTTTATCTATCATTCTGCCTGTCATTCTATCTGCCTGATAAACCTTCACACTTCAGGTCTTTTTAAAATGACTTCTTTAAAAATTCATCATTCAGATTTATCTTTATAAACTCTGGTTGTAAAATACAGTAAACTCATTTTAAATCTACTTCCTTCCATGAGATTCAAATTGCAATTCTGCATTCGTTTTGCTATACCAATCCAAATTCAGAAAACTGATTTGGAATTTCAATAGGATTTTCAATTAAATTGTGTATCCAGAATTATCTCACGAACATGAAGTTCTGATTGGAATGAGACTGGTAAGGCCTTGTCCCAAAGTGAACACGTACATTTGCGTTCTTGCAGATTTACTGTGGCCGCCACGCTCGTGTCACCGTGAAGAGCATGAGACCGTATGTGTCCCATGTGTCTAGGTTTCAGAAAGATGGTCACTAGCTTGGCCCACTGTGCTCTGTTGATGCAGGCCCTCCACCCGACATCCAAAGCGTTACGTCATTAGAGTGTGGAGTCGGAGGAAGACCACAAGTGCTTAGCGTGCCATTTGGGACAGAGCCCAAGTCATACCAATCCAAGTCAAATCCATAATCTTAAATAGAACTGAGAGCAGAAAGCACATGAACATAGTTTCAGCTTATAAATCTACTAGCTTATTTAAAAGTTCACACAGGGCCGTCATAACACTCATAACATTACTGTTGAATTAGTTTGTTTTTACTGTGAATTATTGGTTTGAGACCTTGGTGGAAAAAAATTGTAATTTGCATTCTAGAGTGAATATTAAGTGGGCCAAACAGAATGTGAGTCATGATTCAAAGAGACTGATTTTAATTTCAGAAAGGAACCATTTGGCCTATAAATGGACGGACGCCAGGCAAGAGTGATGCTTCCGACCTTTGTAATGGGATTTTTGCCCCCTCGCGCGTTACGGCTGATCTCGTATTTTTCTGAGGATGTACTGTGGGTTTGATTCATTGCAACCCCATGAGATTTGACATGAGATTGGGGCAGACTGTTTGCATGGACGTGGCTACACCCAATTTGTATGAGGATGTGCATCGCTCGGCATCAGGACTCAAGCTGCTATCTGACAAAAATACTGCTCTGCGGCAGCCTCTGTCTTTTTGGATTTCGTTGAGATATGATGTGGCTTTTCTGCTTTTTTTCTGGCCATATTCCCCATCTACGTGCTATCTGCTGTAATTGTGCACAGTTTTGGACCAGCTGAAGTCTGGAAGGCCATTGAGGAGATGATACAGAGTTCTTGAGAGTGTATTCACAGTGGGTTTGATTGTTTTGTCCACAACAGAAGTCGATTCCACCCATGCAGGTCTTTTTCCTCATTGTTTTATTTAGGTTACAACCAAGGGGGTAATCCATCGACCGGAAGTTGAAGCCGGCCGTGTGCCGCCATCTTGTAGCAGAACTTCACTTGCGTTAGCATTCCCATTGACTCCCATTCATTTTGGCGTCACTTTGACAGCGAATAACTTTACATCTGGCGTTTAAAGCCTCCATTTGTCCATTATTTATTTCTAAAGACACACGACAATGTATAAAGGGCTCCATTACCTTCTATGTTACATTATGACCCCGTAGAAACAGTTTTTGTAAAAATAGGCTAACGATTGCTTCATAACCACTCGACGCTCTGTCGCACAGTACAGAAATTACCGTACAGACAGGAGGAGAAGCTCACAGGCAATCAATGCATTAACTTAATATGGCATACTGGTGTTACATTTTAAAATAAATACTATACAAAATACTTACTCCTGCTCACTCACGCCAAATCACTCTTTGCTCAAGCTCGCCGTCTCTGCAAGATCAACGTTGGCAGTTTTCACGCACAGCTACTAGAAGATTTACATCTGTCAGACAGGTTGCTTACGTCATCAAGCTTAGTTTGAGTCGGGTTGAGTCTGCGCGTCAGGAACGGAAGTGCTAAAAATGGGCTTCAGTTGTCTCAACTGAGTTCCAATGAGATGGCTCTGTCCACTTCTTATACTGTCTATGGTTAGAACCACAGTTTGTTTGCTTTACTTTTTGCTCATGTTTTTTGCTCATTTTAGTTTTACTTACAAAGTGTAACACACAGAACAACATTAGATGCAAAGATCAAACCCGTTTTGCAGCATCATTAGCAGTTCACATTTGGAAATTAGCAAATTTGCACATTTTTCTTTTTATACAAATTGTAACAGTCGTTTTCCTTCTGAGGGGATCTCGGGCCAGATGTTTGACACTTTCTGACTTAAACAGGAAGAGACCATCTTATTGACATGTAAAGTGCTCAAGTATGTATGCATTTCCAGCTATTTCTGGTCAAATCTAGTGTGGTAAATCTAGTGTTTAGTTCTTCCTTAAAAATGCTTTTTTCAGTGAACAAATGTAAGCGAGTTGCATAAAGTTCACTTTAAAGTTTGCCAGATCACGAAATTGCTTGTTTTTGTGAAAATACACATTAATTCTGTTGTATGGTCTCTATGTTGCCTTTCTTTATCCTGCAATCTCTGCCTTATCACTTTTTGCATTAGATTTTAAATATATGCATTTGGCAGACGCTTTTATCCACAGCGACTTGCAGTGTATTCAAGGTTCTGTATATATTTTATCAGTATGTCTGTTCCCTGGGACCCATGACCTTGGCTTTGCTAGCGCTTCTTCCACCTTTTCTTATCTGTTTATTTCTCACCATTTCTCTCTTTATGTCCATCACCTGGTTTCAGCCACTGGAGCTCATGTGGTCTGTGCCATCGGTGCCCAGCTGCAGGCCGAGAGCGAGGCCTGTGGGAAAGCAGACGTGCTCCTAAAATAAAGCTCTGTTTTTCTCTCTCACCTCCCCTTCACCACCGCAGAGAGCTACGGTTCACTTCATAATGCCCATCTTCCTCTGTTCATGTGTTCATTTAATTACACAGCCTTCAAAATGTACCACATAATATATCCCAGGATGCATTAGGAGCTCAGAGTGGGGCTAAATAGCGTGCACGCATTCATTCAGATGCACACACGCGCTCGATCTCTCTCTCGCTCGCACTGTCAAGTCACATTCAAGTCTCCTCTGCTCATATGACAGCAAATATTCTACCAGCTGGGTCTTTTCATCCATTGACTAGTACAGTTTTTTCTGCGTCTCTTCACTTTTACCATCACAATAGCTGCTATTCTTTGGTACAGTGGCTTGGCTGGAGAGATCTCCCTGGCAATTAATCTGAGCTTTCTCCTCCCTGCCTATACAGCACTGAAAAGCTTCTGTGCTCATAGAGATATTAACCGCTGAATGGAAGCGAGGAGCTTTTGCTGTTCATCTGTGTTTGTGTGAGAGCGGCAGTGTTGGGAAAGCTACTTTGAAGCTGTAGCTAGCAGACTGACAAGCTTCTCATCAACATGAATTTAAAACACACCTTCTTAATGCATGTTCCAGGACTTTTTCTGCATGTTATTCTAAAAACATTTTGGAATATTTCATCCAAATGACCTCTGGTTGCATTTTGGCTGTAAATGCATCCAAAGACCGACCTAACTAAAAGTATATTGAAACTACAGTATATAAGGGGACAAAAACCTTTTAAACTGCTTTTGTTTTCCTGTGGGTGGTGATACTTGATACTACAGGTGTTTTGTGTGGTCAATAGGTGTTTGCTCACCCTCGTTTTGTGCTTGCTTTAAAGTCCCCATGAAATATTTTTTTGGTTTTTAGTATTATGTTTGACCTCCTGTTATCTATAAGATTTGCAAAATTTGCATTTAGAAGATATTAGCGTTCGAAACATACAGTCTCTTACTTCTGTCAATATGGATCAATGATTTTGATGACATCACTCTGCACTTCAGCTTCTCATCAGATTTTCTGTCCAATCAAATGCTCTCTAGAATCTGAAGCGTCCCGCTCCGAGTCCCCACACTATAAATAGACGCTGCGGCTGTAATCGGTCACTTGTTCACACATTTACTCTTTTCTACATGGTGAATGGCACATAGTGCACTATATAGGGGATGGTGAACAATTCAGAGTAAAAATGCTTTCCATTGGGGCGAATGAAGTCTGGTTTCACATTAGTGTCACGCAAACAACCGCAGCGCACACACACTGCTCCGGTCCAGAGACACGATACACAGCGGATCATATGCATGAGTCGGCACAAACCATAAAACGGTTAGAGATTAGAAGTAAACTGCGGCTTTACCGAGCTCAACGGCTCTGGTCGAGCTGTGATATAAACGAGACGCTATTTTAAAAAAGGGGAGGAGCTGTTCGATATGTCCCGCCCTGTCTTCCTGTTTCAGTAGAAATTACGTTATGAATTATAAATAATGGTGCGCTTTTCAAGGCACTATACTGTAGTATGTCTGATTGCTTATAAAAATAATAGTGCACCGCTTGCATGCCGAGTTTGAGATTTAGGCTTCAGTGTTTATTCAAATTAGAATTCAGAAGAAAATGTGAGTTTTCATGCTACGGAAAAAGGATGTGCAGTACCACACAGTTCCAGGAACACTGCTGAATTATGATTTTTAAAAAATGGTGAATCAATTGTTTTGAATTGGTGTTGCTAGTGTTATTTTGAAAACAGTTGATGTAGTGCATGAAGTTCACAGCTTTAGTGATTCACCAGCACTGTGAATAGGTATTACAGATCAGCGTGTTTCTGCTCAACTCCAGTAACTGAAGCAGACAGCCGTGTCCAGTGTGATTTGTCCGAATGGCCTATGAACTGACCCTCGGTCAAGTCTGTTACGGCACAGTATACAGCAGTTTTACATTTTAGAGTACATTTTCCAGATTTATCAGGGATTTGGGCCGTCACCGGGCACACATTTTCGAGATGTGTTACTGCAGTTTAGCTTTGTAACGCACCGCACTGGCAGTTGGGATCAAACGTAATTTGGGAATCTTAAAGCATAAAGGTCTTTTTTATGTTGCTGGATCTACCGGTTGGGCGGCTTGTGCGGCCAGAGACTCTTTTGTTGTCGCTCATGAAAGATTTGTCTCAACGCAGAACAAATGTTTGCCTTGAAGTGACAATTAAGCTATTTAGAAGAGAGAATAATGCTTTGTTTCCTCTCTCCCTCTCGCTCATATCAAGAATCACGATTCAGTAAGCATAATGACAATGCTATTAAAATCTTATATATATATATATATATATATATATATATATATATTTATTTATTTATTTATTTTTTATGGGTGGGCGATATGACCAAAATCTTACATCACAATATGAGTTTTTTTATTTCATGATAACGATATATATCACGATATAGTTATTTTTGCTTTAAATAAGGTTTTTATGACATAAACATTTTTGATGCCATTGAAAAATCATAATTTTATAAATAAATGTATTAAATATATATTTTTTTATTAAATTATTTATATAAATAAATAATAATAAAAATATACTAGCCTAAAAATAACTCAAGCTTACTGAAGACAAGTAAACAGTGATAATGAAAGAACAAAGAAACCAAACTACTAGAACAAAGACACAAATGGAAAACTTCAAGCACTAGACAAGAAATAATACATAAAAAGTAATCAAATGTAAAATAGTCTACTGTGTAAATTAAATATAGGCTAGATTTTTTTTTATTAAAGTTTCAAAAGTGTCAAGTGCAGTGAGAGATTTTGTTGTTGTTGTTGCTTGATTAACATTAATAACAACAGCAGGTAAATTTGGATGCTGTCACTTTAAGACCGACTGCAGATCCATTATTCTCGCGCGCGTTAACTGTTTACGTTCACTTAAGACATAAATTACTGTGTTCATACTTGCGAAGACATGGTCATTTTTCACAGATATGTATATTTAACCGCTCAAGCCCAACTAGGCGGCAAAAAGCACTCACCGGCTTTATGAGCAGCGGCTTTATCATATACAGAAATGAGTCGTCTTGCTCTGCTTATTGAGCTTAAATGTTTAAAAATCCCCTGTTTTTAAACCGCAATGCTTAAAAACGCATGCAAACAATAAGCCTTTGTGTCCGCACAGCACAGAACCGTCTCCGTAAGCATAACCGCTATATGACGATACTCCAAAATCTCTACCGGTTGACAAATTTCTACAGTTTAATGGTGTCTTACCACCCCGATATATATGTCATCATACTTGTAATATAAATGAATGTCTCTTTAAAGAGTCTGCATGTTTGTTTTCTTTGTCATCACCTCCAACTCTCATCAGAACACATTCAGAGACAATGCAGTCACAGATTCTCACATCGGGGAGAAAGTTTGATCTCTTTGACTGCTGTCTCCAGATCTTTTCCTTAAATAAGTACAAGTTTGCATTTGCTCATGGGAACATGTCTGCAGATTTTCTTTTTGTTTTCTCAAGCCATTTCCTTTCGTAGGATTCTTGCATCTAAAATATTTCAGAGAGATTTATAAATATGAATAAGGAATGTAATTTGCAGAGGTTTCAAAATACACACCTCATTTTGTCTTGGTGTGTTCCAATAACCGATGCTTGCCCTATTGCATGAGTCCTTTGAAAATGCACAGCGTTTTGTATCATGAACAGATTAAAAAAACACAAGAACAAAGCAAGAATTCTTGGGAGGCTTATACAAATTGTTTGGCTCAAAACTGCTCAGGCCGAATGAAAAATGAAATAAGTTCTAATGCTGGCAGGACACATCTCCTATAGAGAATAACAATTTAAAGGAAGGGTTTGCCCAAAAATGAAACTTCTGTCATTATTTAATCACCCTCATGTCGTTCCAAACCTGTATGACTTTCTGTAACACTATTTTAAGGTAACGTAGTTCCACGTTACTACGGTACATGTATTTGCTATAGTAATAACAGCAACTTATGCATAATTGCAAGTAACTAACCCTAAACCAAACCCTATAACTTTATAGTAAGTACATGTAGTTCACTAATATTACTCAGTACTTATTTGAGTCAGTACAATGTAACTACGTCACCTTAAAATAAAGTGTAACAGACTTTCTATTTAGGTAGAATCCAAATTGATATATTTAGCAGAATGTTGATTCACACTGTCCAACTGTTATACAAATCCAAAAAAAGATAGAAATTCGTAAGTAAAAAAATATGTGATGTAACTCTTAGACCATTTTGTTTTTTGTAAACAGCGATGGTGTGTTTTACAGGAGTCTACCTGTAGCAGAACATGACAGTTCTGTAGTAGTAGTCTATGGAAGCCACCAAAAAAAAAAAAAAAAAGAAGGAAGTGTGTGTGTATATCTGACAATTCTGAGTTTATATCTCATAACTCTGAGAAGAGATATCGGAATTGCAAGTTTATATCCTGCAATTCTGACTTTTTTAGTTATAAACTTTCAGTTATGAGAGAATTTTTTATAGCTTTAAATATTTCATGCTGTAACTGTAGGGCAAGTACCTTTATGGCTCTTATAAACTGCATATGTGACTATTATGTATATCTGTTGTTTACATCAAATTCATGCTGTAATATTTGGCTAATAATTGCAGAGTTCATCTGTCCAGCTTGTCTGTTTAATGGCTTGAAACCATAAATTTATGCATTTTTCACATCATGGCATCTTCCATCACGGTATTGTATACAATCTTTTTTGGGGGTCCAAATTTTCACATCCGAAGTCACAACAAGACATTTGTCTTCCTTGTTCAGTTTCCCTCCGCTTGTTACCACTGTTTTCTGCCACCATAGTGCATGCGCAACATCAGGGACATAACTGTGATGTCTGCTCCCGACTGCTCTAGGGACTATATTCTTCATAGATTTGTCTGGGAGGCACAAAATGCCATGATAGTAAGTAAATGATGACTGTTTTTGGGTGAACACTTTCTTTATATTTGGTAAAATCACTCTTCCACAGCCAGTATGTTAAAAGGCACCAATTAATAAACTTATTAATAATAAAAATCACGCTAAGCTATTCTTCCACCAAGTAACTTGCCACAAATCAGTATAGAACTGATGCACACTGACAAGTGTGTGTATATCCACTATTTTATGACGTCCTCTATCCTATCACATTTTACAGCCGGAACAATCAGTTTTATAATGCAGTTTATTTTTTGCGTATAGGATAATCTCTGAAATGCAGCTGTCCCCTGTTTCTTGGGAAGAGCTGAATATCTACATGTTCAATACTGATGCGATGTGTTGCGCAACTGCAGACTGGCCCTGTTTACACATTCAGTCAATGTCAGAATTTGATGATTTTCAGGCCTGCAATCCTGGTGTGTGTTAGTGTGTCTGTCAAACGTCACTTTGGTTCATTTAGTTGTTTATGGAGGGTTAGTATAGTAACCAACACAAGCACCAGTGTGGCTCACAGGTTTGAAGAACGAGGCCATTCTTTCTGTCTTTCACTATTTGGAAGTGGAATCTTGCTTGACAGGAAGTCAATAAAATATATTGCACTTCTAACGTCCCGTAATGGGTCTCTTTAAAGTGTCAGGTGTTATTTTGATTAAAAAGACCCCGCCGAGTCATGAATATGTGCTTGAATGTAAAAGCAGTCAGTCAGTACCTGTGCCCGGCATGACTACATCTGTTTGATTGACAATGTTTTTTTCACAATATATCAGTATTTGCTGGGAAAAGCCTCCAAGTGAATGATAGTGTATTAAATATATATATTAAATTATATATTATTATATATAGAGATTTAGTGCTGGGCAACGATTAATCGCGATTAATCACATCTAAAATAAAAGTTTGTGTTTACATAATATATGTGTGTGTACTGTGTATAACAATTATTTTGTATATATAAATACACACACATGCATGTATATATTTAAGAGAAATTTGTTATTTATAAATATAAATTATTTATATTTATATATAATATAAATATTGTATATATACATATCTATATACATGGAAATATTTAAACATAAACTTTTATTTTAGATGTGATTAATCACAATTAATCGTTGCCCAGCACTAATATATATATATAATAATTATTATTTTTTTTAACAGCTGTAGTCTTCATAAGTTAAAGGAGGCAGGTGATGTTTTATATTGCTGTTTGTCCGGTGCAGACTTTTCTCTTTCTCCCTCCCTCTCTTCTTTTTCTGTTTTTGTATTGTAGCCTATCCCATAGTTTATTTTTCCTCTCACGCTTCAATTAAGTCGCTCCTGCTCCATGGCCTTTCGGAGTTCTGCTAAAAATAGACATGCGGAGTGAATCGCGGGGCTGTCTGAGATACAGTGTGAATGATCAGAATTGCCTACACCTCTATTTTATTAGTGTATTTTTCTCTCTTTCTCTCTCCCTCCAAAGAGTACAGCTTACCTCAGCTTGAGACGGGGAATTAAAGATAGTGTTCATCAGCCGCCCCTGGCTGTTTCTGTACTGACAGGCTCTGCGATTATTTAAAATTCACTCACAGTGCCGTGTGTTGTCCTGGCGTATATAGCTGGCAGTGGTGAATCACGAGTGTGTGTGTGTGTTCAGTAAATCTTTCGCTGGGTTTTTTAACGTGTAGCTCATGTTTGGGTTTTTAGCTCGTGGGATGCACAATGCACAGGACTCATCAAGCTGTGCTCTCTCTCTCTCTCTCCAGTAGTGTGTGAAGAACAGCGCTGGCTTCAGTCGTCAGGATTCTGGGCTTTTTGATGGGAGCGGTTTCAAGGGTTTCTTTTCCTAAAAAACTGTAGCGCTCTGTGCTTCCCTTTCACGATCCCTCAGCATCTGTGTGAGAGAGAGAGAGACGGAGAGAAAAAAGCATCAGATGACAGGAGCAGCACTGACAGAGCCGGAGTGTCAAGTATTGAGGATTCTGCCCGTCTGTCTGTCTCACTCTCTCATGCCTGTTTTATTCTCTCAGTGTCTCACTCAAATATTGTCTCTGTCACTCTCAACAGTCTGACTCTCAGTATCTGTCTCTCTCTCTCTCTCTCTCTCAGTCTGCCTGTCTGTTGTATTGCCTGTCTCACTTTTCTATCTTTCTTGGCCATAGGAATCGTAAAGTTTTCTGACTCCGGGTTCCTTAACGGTTCGATGAACAATATTTTTAGTACTATTCTTTTTCTTTTAGAAATAAATGTGTAAAAAAAAATAATATATATATATATTTTTAAGTCTTTACACTTACAAGAAATTACTTTTTGATTAATAATCAGCCTTTATTGTACATACTTATTGTATGTTAACCAACTCATTCGAATAGTTCTTTCAAGTCAGACTTTACTGATTGAATTGTATGTTTTTTTTGTTGGTTTTTTTTATATTCACTGAAAATCTAATCACCTTTGTCGTTACATTAGAGTAATTTATTTGGGAATCGTTGTATGTACTGATTGTATTGTACATATTTAATTCCCAGAAAATAGTAATTTTTGGACAAAATCTTTTGGACTGCACCGGTTTCACTATGTTTTCTATGAGTTCATAAAAAGACCTGACTCATTAGAGTCATATATTTTATTGAATCAGACTACATTAATTGTGCTGTATACATTTGATTCAAATAAAATAACTGACTCATTTGAGTCATTTTGTTCTGTAATTGGACTGCACTATGATTTTTTTATTCACTGAAGAAAAAAGACAGTCCCACTTTAAAATAAGTACTTTTACATACATGTTTTTACATTTGTACTTATATTTTGAAAATACCTGCATGTAATTACAGCTGTAATTAATTTATTAAATTACACTGTTTATCTTAATCCACCCTTAAAGCTACCCATACCACACACCTGTCCCTAACCTTACCCGTATCACACCTCAGTAGCAGCAAAAGTGTTTTACAATACAACATGAACACAATAAGTACATTGTACTTATTTTCTGATGTAAGTACATAGTACGTAAAGCCACTTAATATAAGGTGGGACCAAAAAGACTTGTTGAAGTCACTTGTTTGGGATTCGATTGTACTGGACTGGTTGTGTTGTATGTGTTTGATTCACTGAAAAGAACCGACTCAGAGTAATTCATTTAGGAAACCGGCTCCATTAATCCTGCTTGATGTGTTTGATTCACATAAAATAACTTTCTGTAATTGGACTACAGTGGTTTCGTTTTTGTTTGCTCACTGAAAAGAATCGACTCGTCAGAGTCATTTGTTTTAGACTCAGACCACTGATATCCACTGACTGTACTGTTGGTTTCGTCTTCTCACGGCTCTGTCTCACTCTCTCGCTGCCTGACTCACACTTCATATATTCCTGTCTCTCTCTCTCTCTCTCTCTCTCTCTCTCTCTCTCTCTCTCTCTCTCTCTCCCCCCCCCCCCGTGGCCTGTCTCACCTCATCCTTTCCATCACTCTTTCTTTGATTCGATCTTGATCTGGCCAGTACCTGCTCTCTGCATGTCTTTTGCTTTTGATCAACTTTAAGAGTTTTATTTTGGGTTAATTGGTCCCATTGCTGCTTTAGTGTTTTATTTTGTTTTGTTTTTTGATTTTACACAATCATATACTGTTCAGTACTGATATCCCCTCTTCTCTGTTTCTCTCTTTTTTCCTTCATTCCTTCACTAATGGCATTCACGCGTGCAGCTGAACGTCGCTTCTAATCATCAGGACCCTGCGCTCACCTCTGTCCAAAAAAATAATACACTCGCCTGCCTTGTTCTGCCTCCATCACCCCACTAAAAGCATTACATGTTTACAATTGAAATGTCAGTCAATTCTATATTGGCTGGTCTTTTTTACGTCTCTCTCTCTCTCTCTCATATTAACTCTACTGGATTTCTTTTACCTTGATTCAAATGTGCTTACGAAACATAGCTGGCGCACTGTATGTCTGCCCAATAAACCTGCTTCTGTCTGTGTGCTTAATGGTAATCAAACTACAATAGACAAAGAGAAAATCACTCAGTGCTCTTGACTGAATAATGTTTGTAGCTTTAATAAGAATTAGTATACATTTAATTAATTTGATGTTAAAGCTGGGGTTTCAGGGTTTATATTGCTCAGGGTTATTTTCCATTACTCACAGCATTATAAGCCCAATTATATGAATTGTTAATTTTGCCTGTCTAGAGCAGTTTTTACACTGCGGCCACCCATATGAAGCTGCCAGTATACTTCGTGTTTACACAGAGGACAGTGGATCAACAGCGGATCACATGTGAATGTTGATTCGTGCGCACAGCAGACTGAAAATAAGCCAGAGCTGCTGTAGTTCGTCAGTGTAAATACGCTGTATGAGTTGCTTTTTCCAGGTCAGCTGCTTTATTGTGATCTGAATGAAATGGTTTGCTGATAAAATGCCTTTTCAACTGCTGTAGCCCATCAGATTTACCCTTCATGATTGATAGAAATCTAGGAAGATAGTATTCATATTCGTAAAAAAAGCATGTATATCAAATAGATGGCTCATTTGGACAAAATAGCTTAAAATATCTCCATCAGCGAAGCTCTACACCTCAGATATGATGTCACTGCTCCCAATGTTTGCAGTGATTCAAAACAAAAGCTGATACTCATTTTTCTGTTCTGCTTTTCAGTGCATTGCATGTAGAGAATATGGCAAGGCAATGCAGATATGATCTACATGCGTATAGTGTGAATCTACAGTGTTAGAGGGATCTATAGAACAGTGCCAATCTGTTATAAGCCATGAATAATGAATGTGTTGTTTTAGCCTGCAACACAATTATGGCGGTGGTGTCATTAGTGGGTACTGTACTCCATTTGTATGTGCTTATATATGTGTGTGTGTGTGTGATTTAGTTTAGTGTAATTAAAAGGGATGGATTCAAGGTCTCATTTGCTGTAGAAATGCAGTCATGTGTTGTGAATAGTGGGCTGTTCTCTGTCTCCAGACCAGTGTTATTTCTGGAATTGTTCTTTAATTATTATTTTATTTTTTTGCAGATCTATTGAATCATGGGAAATATACAGACACAGCCAACAAGAAAAGAATAGAGTGGCTTTGAAAACTAAAGCAAATTAGTGACTAATATATAGTGTGCATGCTAGGAGGATGTTTGACTTGTTTTTATGCGTTCTGTGGCAGAAGAGATGATGGTTATATGTATATATAGAACATTATTTAAAGTAACATTTAATATTTTTATATGTATGTAATGTGTGTGTGTCTGTGTGTGTGTGTATATATATATATATGTTGTATATGAGTAGTTTCATGATTCCAATAGTTTAAATTTGATTATGCTGTTTGCAATGGTTCATGGGATTGTAGTTCCTTCACTAAAGCCAGTAAACACATTCTTGAACCTTTGTATTTTTGTCTGAGTGATTTTAAATACTTTTTTGCTTTTGCAATCAAAGTTTGTAATGTTATGATTCACCTCGTAGCCGATTGTATTGGTTCATTGCTTATAACGCTTTAACAAAGACTTCCTGAAAATCCCTATGGGAGAAATGAATGGGAAAAAAACCGACGCCACTGAAAAGTGGGCTTGCACTTTTGCACTATTTTGTTTTAACTTTTTTGTATAAGTACTTATATACATGTTTTTATTTACTTATATGTAGTCACAGCTTCTTGTTATAATTGAAAATATGCTAAATCTGTGCTCGTCAAGTCATTTCACTTTTGTTAATGGCTAATATGAATGGCACATTCCTTTTGCTCAAAATATTTTTCATTCCTTACGATTCCCTTCCATATTGATAAGCTAATATTAATAGATTATATATTTCAGGATTACATGAAATATATGCTGTGTAGTCTACTCTTTTTGGTCGAAAGCCACAATACTGAACAACAGCCCTGGTAAACCTCATTCCACACTTCTGTCTTGTTTAGCTGACTCCAATATAAAACAGCTAGCCAAGGCACAATAAATCCTGAATTTGTTGCAGAACAGCAGAACGGCCAAAAGTGGCTTATTTTACTAACAGCTTAATCTGTTCCCACACTTACAAAGAGAGAACCGAATAACGCCACTCCCAACCTCAGGTCTCCAGAGTTATTACACGAGGATGTGTGTAGAGGATGACGACAAGACAAAGAAGACACTGCAAATAACAGAAAATGAGGTTAGCACAGCACTGAAGCCAAACCGCTGCTGGTTCATTGTTTTCTCATATCGTGTCCTGCACAGCTATCAGCAATAAAGCTCAATAAAACTGCTGATTAGATTAATTAAAATCATGAGGCCTTGGAGCTGTACAATTTTACTCACTAACAACACTAAGGATTGTTGGACGGATCTCTTAACCATCTGGAAGAGTGCAAGTTTTCCTGTAAACTTGTGTTTTTCCTCTTATAAAGACTGGCAGAGTCTGGATTATAATAAGTAGATGGGCTATTTTTCATGTGTGAAAGCAAAGAAGCCATGTGCATGTGCTTGATCATATGCGAACACGTTTGTCTGTATTAAAGGCTCACATGTGTTATTTTTAAACCAGACTAAAATGGAAGTGATGCTGCAACTGAGGGATGCTCATCAATTTTGTACAAATTGTTTGAAATTGTTTTACAATAAATTGAAGTGGTTTAGGATTAGTTTTCTCTTTATCTGTTTATAGGTTATCATATACATATTTTAAGAGTGATGTCCATGTCTAGAAGTATTTCAAAAAAAATTTATCAAATTTTTTTTGTTTTTTTTGTTTTGATGGTTAGGTTTATTTTATGAAATTAATTCATTTAATTTGATTTTGTTTAATCTTATTTATTTAATAAATAATTGTTTAAACATTAGTTTTTATTTACTCTTTATTTGTTAGTGTCACGAGTCTATGAAGGAGGACTCAAATGCAGAACGAGTGTTAACAGATTTATTGACAAACAGTAGACAGATGACAAGATGTGGGAGAGGTGATCAGTCCAGACAATAGGCAGGGATGAGACACAATGACAGCCGTTGTAACTAGCCGAGCAGCCGTAGTAACTAGCACAAGATGACTGTAGGCTGGAGAGTAGTAATGGCAGAGCAGAACGAGACCTGAGAATACTAGCAATAGCCAGACAGGAACTTCAAGTACAACAGCAAGGCACTCTGGGATCTCAGACTCAGCACCAGGCTTGCTCCAAAGCAAAGAGTGTAAGCAGCCAGGGACGCTCTGCTAGCAGGACAGGACTGGAACTAGAGACACAGGAGACAAGACAGACAGGACCGATGGCAGAACTGAAGCACTAAAAAACTTCTACAAATAAAACACTATAGACTTTAGTAACAAGAAACAAACTATGTAGCACAACATCTTACGGACTGGCAACACATGAGGGAAAGAGCACACATATAGAGAACAAGAGGAACAGGTGAACACACTCAGACAAGGAACAGGTGAACACACTCGGGTGAACGAAGACTCAAACAAGGGAGCAGAGAACATGAGGAACAGGTGACAACACTCAGACAACTAGACACCAGGGGTGGTACAGGGAAACAAGGAGGCAGGAACAGAGACACAGGCCAACACAAACACAACCACATGTTCAAGCACTACACAAACATAGACAAAGCTGCCAGGGCAGACACCTGAAAGTTAGGGTATTTATTTCATTATTTGTTTATTTATTAAATTAATTAAGCTCATTCATTTAATTTCTGTTTTTATTTTAATTCTAATTTATTTAATTAGATTTAGTTTTATTTATTAAATTTTTTTAAATCTTATTTATTTAGAGATTGTGACCAAAGATGGCACATCTTGTACTCACGGATGTCTTTAACTGTTTGTCCGAACACTTGATCATATCCCAGCACTCATATCAGTATTCAGTGCTCACGTGTTATTTCTTACACGCAGCCTTTTTTTAACTACAGTTTGGCAGATATTGAGATGTTTGCAGCAAGTTTTGTTGTGTTGCACATCAAACCTGCCAAGAAGCCCGATTTGTTTGGTGCATTCTATTTCTATCTGTGTTTTGACAGGGTATAATCAATGCTATCGCTCTCTCTGTGTTCTCTGTTGCAGACAGCGCCACGTATCCTCTAAGAGGAAGTGATGTCACGACACCACCACCGCTTTGAGAGAGACTATCGAGGCCCCTGGGATCGTCGTGACCGAACCAGCGGCCTTCACAATGGTGTGGGCAACAGCACCTGCTCCCCTCCCGTGGCCAACGGCAACAACCGTCCAGGACTCCTCCCACTCCCGGTCATCCCGTCCCTCCTGCCCACCCCCGTGACCATCGCCGTGACGACGGCCAGCAACGACCTCGCCGTCAAGCGCTCGGGACCCCCTTCATCCGCCACGGCACCTGTTGTGAAGGTATACGCTGCAAACGAGGGGGCGAAATCCGCATCCAAATCACTTGCATTTCCATTTCGCTCACGCTGCCAGATTGCTTCATTTGGCCCCAGCTCTTCTTCTCCTTGCTAATTTTCTCTTTCATTATGCAAATGAGAAACTCTGAGCAATGGGCCGAATTAAGCTAGAGCCCGTGGCTCTGTCAAGTCTGTTGTGGGCAAGAAATAAAAGGCGTCAGCCTGCTATTTGAGTCGAGATGAATGCCATTCTGGAGAATTAGTTCAAGGAACGAGAAAAGCATGAACTGTTGTTTCACTCTTCATGGCGTTTAATCAGATTAGCTTCTGTTTCACTTAGATTTCATGCATAAAGACAGTTTACTAGCTACTTGCCATGCGGCTGTTGCAGCCCACGCTCTGATAATGACATGATTGACGTGACCTTTGTTTGTCTTCGCCAAGACCCACAAAACGTACACATTTTGAAAGTATTGTTCACTTGAGGTCACAGAGTCTCTGGTTAATGGCTAATAAGGGATGTTCGCTGTGGTATACGGCACTTTTGCATTCGTATAGTGAGTCGCTGGAGGTGTGCGCAGTAGTTTTCAGGGTAATTTCTCTTGGTTTCAGTCAGTAGAGTCTCCCAGCAGATGGGCTTGCCAGCTTTCCTCTACCTCGCTTGAAGCCCACTTCAGGGAGCAATCCGGGCTCAAAATCTTGGCATCTCATACTACAGCTACTGTCATCTCACATCGGCGCTTTTTGTTTGAACTTTTTCGCTTGAGTGAATTCCGTGGGACTTCTGTGACCAGAAAGCTTTGTGAGTATCAAACAAAATGCTTTAGCATTATGCAGATTGTATTAACACTAACTCTGTGGGCGAACGCCAACAGTTGGACGCTGACCGCAGAGTTCTGCTTTGACGTGTCCCTGTGATGCATGTTTAGCATGCTGAAAAAAGCAAAACATTTTCATCTAAAAACTCTTTTTTTGTAAAAAAGTATTTATCTACACTACAAAATAAACTTTCAGATTATATAGTTTAATCGGATTAGTTTCTCTGGCTCAGAAACAATGACGGTTTTTGACTGAATGAATCTTAATTATTGAACAACATTACGCAAAATACTTGGGATGCACCAATATGAACATTTTCACTGATAATTCCGATATAGCCGATAACCGATACATTGGCCAATAAATCTAAATCTGACCCTGGATCACAAAACCAGTCTTAAGTCGCACACGTATATTTGTGGCAATAGCCAACAAAACACTGTATGGGTCAAAATTATCGATTTTTCTTTTATGCCAAAAATCATTCAAAAACCATCAAAAAATGTACGCATAAGACTGCTTTTGTGGTCCAGGGTCACATATATATATATTTTTTTTTGTCATTAAAGTTTTTAACAATTTTGAACTACTTTACGCTAAATATTAGGGATACGCCAAAATGAAAATTTTTGCTGGTAATTCCGATAAAACCAATAACCGATATATTGGCCGAAAAATCGAAATCCAAATTTTGATATATATTTTTTGAGAGCCTGATTCCAAAAACAAAAGTCTCACCATCAAAACATATACAATACAGTAGCCTATATGTAAGATTCCTTAACTTTAAACATTTATTTTACACTCCAAATTTCTTTGAAAAAAAGAAGAAATAATACAAAGTAATAAAGCTGCACATATAATACATAACTGTATTTTACTTTTCAAAGTGATTCCAATAATGATTCCAAAGTGCGCACCTGTTTTAGCTGAAGAAAAGAACACATTATTGGCTTTAATACATTGGTCTAATTTACTTATCGGGTCGATAACGATTACATAAAAAATTAACATATTTTGGCCGATACCGATATGGAGGCAGATATATCGTGCATCCCTACTAAAAAAAAAAAAAAAAAAAAATGATTCTTGCAAGAAAGTTTCGAGACTTCTCGAATCAGTGAATTGTTCCTTTTTGAACTGATTAATTTTCATGAACTGTCTGAATGAGTTGATACGTAGGATGTTTTAGTAAAGCGTGAATTATTGTTACTAAGCATTACTTTTTTTTACTTTTTTTTACATTGGAAAACAATGTAAAAGTAGCGCAGTGCATGGAAAAAGGCGTTCTGTGTGAATCAGCGCTAAAGCGGCTCAATAGTCTGTGAAAAACAGCATTGCAGCATTTTGTGACGATAAGTCACTTCTGGCTTCTTACTAGACTGTGCTATAGAATAGGAGCACAAAGCTTTTTTTTAAAGGAAATTATAGTTTTTTTCAACACGGATGTATTAAATTGATCAAAAGTCCATTCATATGTTCAAATAGAAACCTGCTATTTTAAATTATAATAATATTTCATAATATTACTGATTTTACTGTATTTTGGACCAAATAAATGCAGCCTTGGTGAGCATAAGAGACTTTAAAAATATGATGTTTTAAAAAATCGTATTGACCCCAAACTTTTGTACAGTAGTGTATACAGAACAACACTTCTACAATGTTGTTGTGCTAGCCGTGTCACTGTATGCAAAGAGCTTTGTAAAGATTCTTCAAACTTCTGTTTTCTCTGGGAAAAAATAACAGCAAACAGGTTTGGAATGACATGAGAGAGTAAAATAATGACAGCTCTTCCCTTTTACGTTAGTAGCGTCGCTACTTTTAGTTAGTTAGTCCCCAGCACTGGAGGGAATGTGTTTACCTCAGATTTCTTTAATTATTGCCTGAAGGAAACTCATCAGAACACCATAGAGTCTTGAGGGACCGCCACTCTCTCTGTCATCCGTCATCAAAGTCTCCATGTTGTTCGGCTCACGGTCCAGCTCACAGATGCTATTCAGATAAATATAAAAGCAAAGGCAGCAGAAAGAGATGAGAAGGAACGAGAAGTTTTTATCTAACAGCGGAGAGCAATAGCGTCTTTCCTTGGTTATGACATGACTGTCTAATAAGGCAAATTGTGTCTGTGTGTGTGTGTGTGTAGTTAATGACTCTGAATGGTGCATATTTATCTGGTAATGCGTTTGTTTTTAACCTTGACAGGTATGAGGCGTGTGATTGAGCTTGTCTGGCTGATCTACGGTCTGCTTTTTGTGTGTAAGCGTGTATGAAAGACAGATCGGTATCTAATTAGCGAGATGGAGAGGGACCCTCATGTTGGCTCACACGTCTTTGTGTGACAAACTCTATGCAACTAACAATAAATAAAGTGACTACTGTAACTTTAAGAAGCCCATCTGCCTGAACTGTCTTTCATGACTAACGACACTTCAAAACGAACAAACGACTCTTAATTGAACTAGAGGTGTGGCAGCTTATTTACTCGCCTCCTCTTGTAATTAATTTTGTTTGTAATGCCTTTGTTTATTTATTTATTCCCTCGAGCATAACCGCAAAACCACAGCCGCTGACAGCCTTTTTTCATCATTCCTTGAGTGCTTGGGAAAGTTTATTAGAGCCTGTTTAGAGTTCCGTAATTGACACACTAAATATTTACATGTATTATTACTAAAAAGGGTTACACTATCGACATTCTGTTGACTATAACACTGCACATACATGTCAACTAACTTTCATTAGAGTATTAGTTGAGTATTAGTATACTGTTAGGGGTTGATATTGGAAAGTTAGAATGACTGTTTAGACAGTCTATTAATACTCTACTTATACTCTGAGTTAGTTGACATGTAGGTCCGACTTTACTTATAGTTAACAGATTTTCTAAGGGGACTATCAAATTAAAGTGTTACCAAAAAGTGTTTTTACCATGTTTTTTTGAAAATGTACTATGGTATTCTTTGAATTTACCATGGTACATTAACTCGACACCATGGTATCCGTCAAATTACCATCGTTTTTCCATCCCTGCACCATGGTATTTTTCATATTGTATGCTGAAAAAAAAAACCCATTTGTGTAGTATTTACTTTGAAACTTGAATTTTGCATTTTCACTTTTGGTAAATTTCACAAATGGCGAGTAACATGTTGAATCATACATGAAATTGTGATGTCGAAAGACTGAAATTGTATTTTCTTGTAAAGCCTACTCCAATGTGATACAGAACATCTTTTATTTACCATCCCTTAAGAAACTGTAGATTGATCCCACTATAGTTTGTTGGCGCACAAATGCATGCTCAACATTTTCTGTGTGGGTGTTGCTAACAAATGATTGAATGCTCAGTGACAAGATGTTGTTGCAGCTGTCAATGCATCTGCTTCTGAGTGTTGTGTAGTTACTGTGATGAACCCATCTTAAAGCTGTTGACCAGTGAGATGCTGTGGAAATGAGGCAGGCCGTCAATAATAGGTGCAACACACACAGAGACAACTAATGGGCAGAACCTGATAAAACTAACAAAACTGATTATACCATGTAAACCAATGTTTTAAAGTCTCTTCTGGCTCACCAAGGCTTTACTTGATGAAAAATACAGTAAAAACAGTAATGTCAAATATTATTACAATTTAAAAGAACTGCTTTCTATTTGAATATATTTTAAATGTAATTTATTCTTGTGATCAAAGCTGAATTTTCAGCATCATTACTCCAGTCTTCAGTGTCACATGATCCTTCAGAAATCATTCTAATATGATGATTTGCTGCTCAAGAAACATTTCTGATTATTATCTATGTTGAAAACAGTTGTGTTGCTTAATATTGTTGTGAAAACCATGATGACATTAATTTTTTCAGGATTCTTTGATGACTAGAAATTTCATTTATAGAAACCTTTGGTAACATTATAAATGTCTTTAATGTCGCTTTAGATCCTTCTAATGTTTCCTTGCTGAATAAAAGTAGTATAAAAGTATTTTTTTTTTAAAGAAATCTTGCTGACACTAAACTTTTGAATGGTAGTGTATATTTAATTATTTATAAAGAAAACACTTTTATCCAAATCAATTTACATACGAGGAATACAACCGAGAGGTTCATCGTAATCAGACAATAGAATGAGAACGGCTAAATATAAAATATGATATATAGCATGATTAGTACAAAATCGAGAAGGCAAAACCACACATAAACATGCATAAGACTTTGTATGATCTGTATCAGTCCAGTTGATATTCAGCATGCTGAAAATGTGAAGTACTATCGTCTGATAGCTGATAAAATTGTATAATATCTCCCAGTTATGCTACATTCCAAGAAACATTACTACGAGATTGTCTACCAAGAGACCAATCACACACAGCCTGAGTCTCTTTCCTACTCCATTATCAGTTAAATGCATGAATCACGGGTTAACCCGGGTCATGTCGCAGTACTGGTCAGATCCATTTGCACATCGCAAATTGATGGAAAGCAAGTGTTTTCTGTTTGGCAAAAGCAATTTCATTCTCTTCTGGCCCGTGACACATATGCAGCCATTTGTGCTGATTACGTCTGTTTACAGCATTGTTTGAATTCTTGATTCTGATTGGTTGACAGCGGTTCTGTGGATGTCGATTCATTTCCAATCCTTCGTGACAGGTTTGTTGACGGCATTGCAGTTCTGTATCACTTTACAACTAATAACAGTGGATTTATGGCTATTTTGAGCAGGGTACTTCATCAGTGACGTCTGTAAGGTTGAAAAAGTGTAAACGTCTTGAGATAAAGATAAACGTGCTTTTTATAACCGAAGCTTAAGTGGAATAATTGACTCTTGAATTCTTTAATTATCCCTTACAAAACCCATTTGTGCGTACACAATATTCATACATGAGACCCAATACCTTTTTGTAGAGGTCAAGATCCAATATATTATTTTAGAATCCACAGAATATGGCTCTTCTTTCTCTTAGCAGAAGCACTTGATTGGATTCATCCAGAGGGGATGTCATTATGAATTTTTTAAGAAATGCTTCAGAAATCCAGTGGAAACGTGTGCGTGTGTGTGTGTGTGTGTGTGTGTGTGTGTGTGTGTAAATGCCCTTGCCGAATGATAATCCTCACGGCTATGATTAAAATGTTTATATCTGTCTTCGAGGGTTATCGGTCATGTTTTCATATGGTGAGATGTCTTCATTTTTGTGTCAGCAAAAACTGACCTTTCACATAAGCCTGATGAAGCAATTAAGCATAAAGAACACTGGCTTTATATACAAAACACTGATAAGAGAGATCTTTGAATGAATTAATTGAGTGAATTAATTCATGTGTATAATATGTATTATTTATTGGCATTTATTTTATTTTTTTCTTAAAGGGATAGTCCCCCCCCCAAAAAAAAATCTTTACATACTCTAGAAGTTAAGGGTCCCTGACCATAACTGTTTGGTTACCAACATTTCTCAAAATATTTTGGTGCTGCTATATAGCCTATTTTGATTAAAGTGCCCCTATTATTCTATTTTAAAGGCTACTCATTTTGTTTCGGAAGTCTCCTACAACAGGTTTACATGCATCAAAGGTGACAAAAAACACTTTCATTTTCTCATAATATACATTCCACATCACCACATTTTTCAATGATTCTCAAACGACTCGACAGATGAGTCCGTCTCTCTAAATCCCTCCTTTCATTAAGCTACTCCGCTCTGATTGGTCAGATGGCTGAGTCTGTTGTGATTGGTCTACCGCTTACAGCGTGTGTTTTGGAAACTAAACACCCATTACCATAACTGAACTTCAGCTCAGTCCGGAGGCTTCCTAAAGCTCAGCGATCGTACACACTGTAAAGACAGCAACATTGACGTCAGTTTTACCATATCAATCTGAGCGTGAGTCCGATGATGAAACTTTGGAAGAACTAGTTTACCTAAGAAACTACTCAGTTTGAGGTAACGTTACACATTAGCCCAGCACTGACGTGAATGACTGAATGACAGGTTCCAAATCCAATTGGCCCTCACTTTGCCGTTCCAAAATCACTTTTGCCATTTCAATATTTTTTAATAGTTTTGCACTGATTAATCAGCGGATTCATTGAAAGGCTATATCTCAAAGCTGAATAAACATACAGTCTTCACAACATGTGCGAGGGTAAATGTATGCAAAATAATGTGAGGAGCAATTCATATTAATGCGAGTGGCAAACTCCAAGACTTTTCAGGGTGTTGTATACTACAGTCTGCTTATTCAGAGAGAGAGAGAGAGAGAGAGTAGACCAGCTGCTAGCGTGAAGCAGAAAATGAATGAATGATGGAAGCAAAGTGTTTCTGAGCCAGGGGCTGCTCATCAGGGAGACGTGAACTTTGGTTGACTTGCAACCTTTGCTGTAAAGTTACACAGAAGTGTTGTCCTTGAGATTTCATTCGAGAAATGTGTGGGAGAAGATTTCTTTCTAAACCCATAGAATTAAGCAGTTAAACTGCTACATTTTTGGTCCCACTTTATATTAAGTGGCTTTAAGTACTATGTACTTACATTGAAGTTACTACTTTGATACAATGGAATTATTATGTACATACATGCTTTTACATTGTACTTATATTTTGAAAATACCTGCATGTAATTACAACTGTAATTAATTGATGTAATTACATTTGTAATTACACAGTTGACCCATCCCTTACACCTTAACCTACCCTTAAATCGACCCATACCAGCACACCTGTCCCTAACCTTACCAGTATCACATCTCAATAGCAGCAAAAGTGTTTTACAATACAACCTGAACACAATAAGTACATTGTACTTATTTTTCTATCTAAGTACATAGTACTTAAAGCCACTTAATATAAAGTGGGACCAAATTTTTAAAGCTAATCCCGAGCAAGAGGTTTCATGAGGAATCACTCCAATGAAAATTGCATTTGAGCATTAAGCAATAGTAACCCCCAAAAATGAAAAGTCTGTTGTAATTCACTCTCTCTGTGTTGGTTTGTGTCTGTGGTCACTCTTTTCCATATTATCACATTGATTTGGGACTGAAGGAACTTCAAAATAGATGCACAAATACTTGTATGCCATATTCCACGAGTTTCGTGGCCTTATAATGTTTTGTGTGAGGAATAGACCAAAATTAAAGTTATCGAAAATCTTCTTTGAAAGAGAAGTAGTGATGTCACATTTGTGAATAAATCATTCTTTAGAATCCGTTCAGTTGAACCAGTTCACAAAATATATCTGAATGATTCATTGATGAATTGAACTGATTCAGCTCACTGAATCAATGATCAATGCCAGTGAAAATTGTCAGTGAATACGGCTGTCTGTTTCTCAAGCAAAACTTCCAAAGACTTGACACAAGTGGTATGGATCACTTTTATGGTATGTGTCAGTAATTATTTTTTTTTTTAAGCTTGAAACCTCAACAGAGCGGATGAGGCTTTTGAACAATTCATGGATGGATTTGAGCTCACCAATCAGGCAATTAATAACCCAGCAGCTACCCTTCATTACTGAGACGAGGAGAAGGTCAAAAAACATGCGGTCTCGGCGGTTTCTGCCAACTTCAGTTGCGTTCTAGTAAACACATTCAACAAGAAGCAAATGAGAAAGCGAAGATTCATGGTGTCTTCGGTTCTTCTGGGATTATACATCACAGGTTACGGATTGCGTTCATTTCCTCTTGATATTTACCGCTGGTTTATTTCTCTCAGGGGAGAGAGGAGAAAAAGTGAGACATGGCAGTGGCATTTGAATCATTAGTCCCCTGTGCTGTCATCTATCGCTCTATGCCATTTAAATCTCGAATGGAAAGAGGCAAAAAACCCGGCTCCTCTTCAGAAGTCATGAAGATGAAATATTAATGGTTTCCTGCTTTTTAGTGTTCTGGCCTTGAATACTCCATTTACTATTCACATGTTGATTAGAAAGAAGCAGAATGCATTTTTGAGGGTCAAAATATTGTTGCTCTTCTCATCTATGTGTTTGATATTTTAATACCGCGGTACCTGAAGGAAGCCAAACCTCTCGCCTAAGATAAGTTAATAATAAGATCAACGCTTAAACGGAATAACAGCTACAATAATCTTCCAAAAAATCTGATTCGTCCAAAAAGTGTCACTTTTGCTGGAGGAAATCAAGAACAAAAGACAATTTAATGGGATTTTCCAAACAAGCAAGTTGTACAGACAAAATACAGCCAGTTTAGTCTCATAAAAAGTCGTTTGACGCAATAGTATTATAGGGAATAACATGTGGTCAACTCTTATTTACCAAGGAACTGCGGGACATGTTCTCCATTTGTCGGAAAATTGGTGCTGTGTGAAAGCAGTTCACCCTTGTTTTTCCTTTCTATGTTGCCAGTTATACATGATCTAACAGTCTTGTCTGTGCTTTCTTTATTTAAAAGGAAATCCTTCCTCAGATGAAGTTTAATACAATGCTATTTCATGTTCTTGCCTTACAGATTGGCTAGCTGAAGTTGTGCTCTTGAAGCTAATTTTAATATAAACTCATAACCGTGTGTGTGTGTGTGTGTGTGTGTGTGTGTGTGTGCGCAAAAGTCTGATAGCATTACATCTTTAGTGTCTTGGATCTTTTATTGATAAGATTTTCCTATTTTAGAAACTTAAATACACATCTTTATTCTGTGTCAGTTCTTAAAAACATATTTTTTTCTTTGTAGAGCTGTTGAATGAGAAAGAAGCCATTATTCCTTAGACAATACGATTTTGCTACCTTGAGGTCAAAATATGATTAAAGTAAAAGAGGCTTAGTCACTTGTAGTTAATGTACTTTATTCAACATGTACAATAAAGATAAAGGATGTAAATTGAATGTGGAGGCTAGTTTTACAGTTTTACGCATGGATATTTTCCAGACAAGTACTATCTGCACTACACATTACAGTTTTAGTGTGCTGTACAAGTGCGTGTCTGTGGAGAGTTTGGGTGGAAATATTTGGAGGACTCATCACATGGCGTTCCTCGATAGTCCTCAGGAGACACAATGCTGTAAATGTACGGTACGAAATTTCCAATCCAATTACTTTCCCCATGCAGTCTCCTGTCTTAAACATGAATTACAGGATCTGACTGTGCCTTGTGGGTTTGGATCCATGAGATGTCTTTCCTCCGTGTCTTTGTTCAAAGCCAATTCCAAACAGCTCCGGTCAAATCCCAAATTAATTTGTTTGATCTGTTGCCACATCAAAGAAATTTGATAGCCCAGTACACAGCGGGCAGTGTATTTCCTGTTGGTCGCCACTGGAAGCATCTTAGTTGTTTTTTATAATATTTTATAAAATATAAAAATAAAAAAATATTTCAAAAATTTTATATTTTCAATCTGTCATATATATATATATATATATATATATATATATATATATATATAAGTACAAGTGACACATACATATCTGAAAAGATGCGGTAAAATTATATTAATCTCATTACACTTGAACTGGAAGTGGATGCAGATAAATACATTTTCACTATTACATTAGGATGATCATTAGAGCAGCAATGCTTATTATTTTCATCAGGAGTATAGAACTTGATTTTTATGATTGATTATTTCTATGCTTTGGCGGTGTCTCTGGTTAATAAGTTACGGACACGGGTTCAACAATATGATATAACAACAGGAAACAAAATACACCATTCTCAATGTGTTAACTATCTTTATTCTTTATTTCTGCATATGAGCTCATGCCAAATAGTGGGTGTGCAGTAAAATCCACTGGTTAAATTTAGCCAAAAGCGATATATTCATTCCACGGAATTCAATGACGGTTCATTTAATTGGTAATTTTCTCAGTGCTCTGTTCCTTCTCTCATGTTTTGCATACTTTCTTAATTCAAGGTCTTCAATTTCTCTTTATAATTTAAAATAATAATAATAATCATATCTCTAATGTTTCATTGGTTCGGAAAGTGGCAATTTCTTTTCTGTCCTTAAATGCATGAACAAAATATGTGAGCACCTGAACACCGTATCCATGTGCTTCATATGGTTATAAAGCTCTTGGCATTAATAGACTTTCTTTCTTTGTTCTTCCAAGGCTTTCCACTATAACAAGTGCTGTCAATTTAACATAAAAATGTGATTAATTATGAAAAATAATATTGTCACTAAACAAATTTGCAATTAACCATGTCCCCTGACCCGTACGTAAATAGCATAATGAGATATTTTCCTTTTTTTGGAGCAATTGAAGCTTGAATTGCCACAGTTTCAGACGTCTTTTAACTTGACAAAGCCAAAAATGTAGAACTTAAAAACTCACTTTTTGTAAACTCATCTATTCAAAGCTTTGTTTCTGCTGAAATGTCTTTTAATTTATTAATCTGAGGCTTTTTCTTAAGAAACATTTATAATACAGGTAATTGTGATTTAACTGGAATATCAAGTCAATCATTATTTTTTTAATCTATTAACAGTATTAATAGTTTGCACCATGAATTTGGCTTGAGCATGAATTAGGTCGTTTTGGGGCGTGGCTTAGCCATAGGTCAATTAGCATTCCAGTTCATCCCAAAGGTGTTGAATGGTGTTCAGGTCAGTGCTTTGACCAGGTAAATCAAGTATATGTATATATTAGGGCTGTCAGTTAAACGCGTTATTAACGGCGTTAACGCAAACCCATTTTAACGGCGTTAATTTTTTTATCGCGCGATTAACGGTCTTTTTGGCCTAGCAAACTTTGTAGTTTTTTTTCACATGCTTTTGCACCAGGACGCGGCATGCGCGGCGCTGCGCTATGAAACCCATTCATTTCAATGGCTTGCGCCGCGCGAGGACGTTTTGAAAGCGCAAGCGGATCTAGCTAGACCGGAAACAAAACAACAGGCACGCCGCACACACTTGTTTGGGCTTGCGAGCCGGATGCGCGAGTGTGAATCTCTCTGCTCGAGTCGTGCCTCGCGCGCTCTCAGATACACGCTGCTCTTGTAAGAATTTTCTCTGGGCTCGCTCAGAGAATATGCCTGCACTTAAAACGTGTTCAGTCAGTGCAATCGCGAATCTCTCCTCTTCCCCAGCTAACAATTTTAGGTTATAAGAACGTTTTCATAACGTTCCCATTAAGTTATAAAAACGTTATTTCTGAATGTTATAGGAACGTTCAAAACGTCCAGTTTTGAGTGGATGACGAGCGCGAGACGCCGAAATGGATGCCAATAAGATTCTGAATTGAAAGTTTACTTTTAAAAAGTTGCCAAATGGTTCCATTGACAAGACCAAAGTGATCTGTGTGTTTTGTCGTTGTGAACTGAGCTATCATCATCGCAGCACGTCCAGTCTGAAATACCACTTGATGATGGCCAAGCACACACACACACACACACACACACACACACACAGCTGATGCGAATTCTCCGCCCCCTCGTCAATATCAGGACCTCGTCAGTATTTCTTTCACCCTTTTATTGATGGACAGTGTTACATTGTGTGAGAGATCATTTGCTCCAAGTGAGAATGTTTTAGTGTGAAATTGAACAGTATATATGCCAATATTGTTTTCAATAAAAAACATTTGCACAAAGCAAGCCGATCCACTTTTCCATGTTGATAAGAGCATTAAAATGAGAAAAAATAATGGGACAAAAAGAAATCAAGAGACATTTAGAATAGATAAAAATGTGCGATTAAATGTGATTAATCGCGAGTTAACTATGACATTAATGCGATTAATCGCGATTAGATATTTTAATCGTTTGACAGCACTAGTATATATATATATATATATATATATATATATATATATATATATACAGTACTGTGCAAAAGTTTTAGATCGGTAAGATTTTTTATGTTTTTAAAAGAAGTCTCTTCTGCTCACCAAGGCTGCAATTATTTGATAAAAAATATTTTAAAAAACAGTAATTCATCAAAGAATTTTGAGAAAAAAAAATTTACACAACTGTTTTCAACATTGAAAATAATAATGAATGTTTTTTGAGCATCAAATCATCATATTAGAATGATTTCTGAAGGATCATGTGACACTGAAGACTGGAGTAATGATGATGAAAATTCAGCTTTGATCACAGGAATAAATTACACTTTACTGTATATTCACATAGAAAACAGCTATTTTAAATTGTAATAATATTTCACAATATTACTGTTTTTTGTATTTTTTATCAAATAATTGCAGCCTTGGTGAGCAGAAGACTTCTTTTAAAAACATAAAAAATCTTACCGATCTAAAACTTTTGCACAGTACTGTATATATATATATATATATATATATATATATATATATATATATATATATATATATATATATATATATTCTTC